>JBBPSN010000272.1:0-25138 GCA_038093615.1 Austroboletus olivaceoglutinosus | reverse complement strand
GACGAACTAGCAGCGGATTAACGTTTTGGTAGGATACTTCACACCGGACATTCTTCCGCTCGACGTCGCCGATCGCTTCTACATTTCGCTCCCATTCAAGGCGTTGAAGAGTTTCCAACACGAGATTACTTCGACAAATGCCGACATTGATAAGTATGTAATTCCATGCTAGGTTTCGAATTTTCAGTCACTTCCAACAGGGATCTTCGTGACAGTTTAGCCAGGCGCGGTTATCTTCTTCCTGGGCCGAATGACATCTTCTTGGATCGTCTTGTCATTCGACGAGGTAAGGTTTTCTCGAGAAGAACCACGTTCTTTCACTACCTGTTCCCTAGGTGGATACTACATCGATAGGGGTTGTGCATCACTAATTGCATCCGGAAAGGTAGAGAATTACTTCGAGCTGTTTTCGGTCAACACTGTTGATATATGTTTTAGATTTCCGTGAAGGCGGGCGTGGAGATCTCACACATGTGTCCCTCGGGACTGGTATTTGCTGACGGTACACAAGCAACTGCGGATTTGATCATCTTTGCAACTTGGTTCGAGTTTCAGGTTGTTCAGATGTTCCTGCTCTCATAGATTTTCCCATTACCCAGATTCAAACCCACCACAATAAAAGAAGTTGCAGAGAATTTGTTCGGACCCGAAATTGCCGAGTCTGTGAACGATATTGGGGCATGGGATCAAGATTGGGAGTTCGCAGGGATCTGGAGACCATCAGGTCGTGAGTACAGTTCTATTCGCAAGCTAGATGTGCGCACATCCTATTGCTTTTCTTTTCCTTTTTTTATAGATAAAGGTCTATGGTTTGCCGAGGGGGACCTGTTTAGTGCGCGTTTCTATTCTCAGCTCTTATCTCTTCAGATAAAGGCTAGGGAAATGGGCCTCCTTACGCCAGGTGGGGACAGCTACGACCCGCGTGCAGTATAACCGCTGCTTTCAATACTATTATGTAATAGTAGCCCGAGTCCGTAAATAAATATAAATATTCACGCTTTCGTCTCCCGCTCACGAGTCATGATGCATCAAAAGAACTCACAAATCGACTTTCTTCCATCTGTTAGGCTTCGGAGTGATGGCACCCAGGCTCAGAAAACCCTCCGTCGGACAGGCGTAGTCATGGCTACCAATGTGCAGTGTCACATTCCACCAGTGAAGACGATATAGTAGGGCTCACGGAGATGCCGGTGCTTCCTTAGATATCGAAAAAAATCTGTGCAGACCGCGTGCTTCCCTGCGACCCTTTTTCACTTCGGGTATCAATATTCAAGGATGATTAGCTGCCTACTCCCACTCATACCTCACCTTGCCTAGTATCCATGCAATCCTCTGACCTGGTTATTCTGTTCTTTTTCCTCAGTGGCCTGTGGATTTGTTACCATTGGTCCATCTTTGATGGAAAACTGCGGTCAATCAAGTGAGTCTTCCTTAGTCGCTCGACGAGCACAGTACACTCTCTTAACAAGCACTGGAACTTGCAGCAATTACGGAGGGATTCGCAGTGCCACAAAGAAGACCAACATTCAGCCCTCGTTCTTTGGTTTGAGCCCCGAGAAAACGGTCACATGGGGAGAGAAATATAGTTGTACGTGCGATCTGGATCATTCCAAACCCCTTGTGACGCAAAGCACGCAATACTTGCAGTATTCAAGAGGTTTGGATGGGATATCGTTTCGGCTGTTTCGTGGTATCCTTGGCCCGCAATCGCGTTCTTTGTAGCAGACCCTACGCGGTAAAGGTAAACGCGGGATAGCTTTTTGCACACGAATTCTCATGATTTTTTCGCAAATATCAGGAACTTACGCTTCGTAGATGGAACTTCCCAAAGGACATCGTTGAATATAAGGCCCTGGATATGTTTGGACCGAATCTTGTCAGTGCTGAGGGCGACGCCTGGAAACGACACAGGAAAATCTGTTCGCCAACATACTCAGATGTGTGTACTTTATGTTAAACTGGAATAGCACTGACGTGTTGTGCCATCAGAAAACAAATGCATTCGTTTGGGCTGAAACATGTCGGATCCTGTCCAACGTATTTATAGAATGGGCAGATCATTTCGAGTGCAATGATGTTGCGGAGTTTACGATCACGGTGAGGACATGTATACCATAACATTTCTGACCTGATGTTGACAGTGATCTTCAGTTCGCACTAAAGGTCATCAGCACTACAGGCTTTGGGATGCATTATGACGCGGTTCCGGGTGCTGGCCACAAGATGTCTTTGGGGGAAGCCATCTCTACCATCTCGCGAACGGGCTTTCTGAAACTAGTGATCCCGGAGTGGGCGATGTTTCTCACCCCAACATTCAGGAAGACTAAGGCAGCATATGACGAACTTTGGAAGTATATGGATCAGTTTATCGAAGGTTATCATAAGAACCACGCCTGTTCTCAGGAAAAGGATGACCTTTTTACCGCCCTACTTCGTGCGAATCAAGTTGATGATGGAAGCACCGAACACTTGAAGAAGGACGAACTCTTTGGTGCGAATGTTGTTCGTGAGCTCAATCTGGAATCACTAATTTTTCCACAGGCAATATTTTTATTGGGTTCTTCGCTGGTCACGAAACTACGTCTGTTACTCTCGCATTTATCCTTGTCCAGCTAGCGCGTCATCCTGAGGAACAGGAGCGCCTGTATCGCCACGTTACTTCCATTTTACAAGGCCGCACAACACCAGTATGTATGTCCATTGTCAGTGGCGAAAATCTGCTGGATCTCGATGTAAATAGGAGTATTCTGAAGCATATCGCTTCACTCGTACTGCCGCGTAAGTCCGAGTGGACATTATTCGATTTGGCTCGCAGTTGATAGTATGGTTTTCAGGGTGATTAACGAGACACTCCGAATGTATCCGCCTGTTACCGGATTCCCCAAGTATTGCTCCAAGGCAACAACACTGTCGTGTGCGGCCGCGAACTCAATCGAAGAACGAGTTACCGTCCCCATTCCTGAAGGTTCGACAGTAGTCATCAATGTTCCGGGCTTGCATTATAATGGTAAAATTTCGCTGCATGTTGATGAACGAGCGGGCTTAAAGACGGATATAGAAAAGTACTGGAAGAATCCCTCCGAGTGGAAACCAGATCGATATCTGACCGAGTGGAATGCAGACGCATTTGCTCCGTTCTCTATCGGAGCGAGAGCTTGCATAGGCAGAAAGTCTGCCTCCTTTGTATCACTCTTGCACACATAGATCTCATAGTTTTTCCGACAGGTTTTTCGAAACGGAAGCGACTGCTATGATCAGCATGCTAGTGGCTCACTATGAATTCCAGCTTGCATCCAATGCCCAGGTGCCTTGTGGAGAACTCGAGGTGAAAGCCGCGCTGACTCTCAGGTATGTTCTCCTGGACGCTCATCTCCATTTCAGATACTGAATTGGTTGTTAGTCCCAAGGAAGTACCACTTGTGTTCCGAAAAAGGCATCATGAAACAGAGGCAGGTTCTTCTTGATGAACTTGGGGAAGTCAGGTTGTAAAATTTGTTACTACAAGCGAATTCACATTACTCTGTTGTGGAAAACCTTTCCAAGTTCCTATCAACGGGGTGGATCGTATACGCTGGCAATCGATGAGAATCCTCCTATAAACAGCACCCACCGGCCAAGGCAAAATCCAATGATGCTGTCACTCTATTGTGTTCGATATGTTGGTTATCAGAATTTTTTTCTTTCCCTCACTAAGTACTGGTTCGCTGTGCCCATCCTACATCTTATATATACTGTGATAATGGTGCTCGCGGAGGGCACAATCCGACGTCCTACTACGGTGCTAGTCGTCCGGGTTTCAGGGCGAGTCAACAATACCAGCCGAGTTCCCCTCCCCCTAGATCCCTGATATCTGACACACCGAACACCCAAGTGTCCCCATAGCATTTATCACAACCATTTCTCACAGTCCCCTCCACGGCTATTGAAATATTGAATGCCAGTTATTATTAAACTCCGAGGTCTTAGCTTGGAGCATATTCCGCTATCTCCTTCGGCGATAACGCAAGGCACCGTATTCCACGATGTCGTTTTTCTTGATCCGCCGGGGCTGATTCTGCAGGGGCATGATGAGGATCTAGTCATTCCCATCATCCATGGCATACCACTGGCACCGAGTTAAACTGAATTGAGCCATATGTCGACTTGATGCCATGGATGATGGGGCCGTGCTGCGTCGCAGTTGCGTTCGGCGTCGACGTGATGGGGATCTAGCTATCCCCATCATCCATGCAACCCACCGTGGCACCGGGTTGAACTATGCCGACCTCGTTTCGTGGGACCATACTGCGAACTTTGAATGGCAAGACAACGAAGTGTCTCGTCCCATATCGGATCTGTCCGAGTCATCATGTGACCGCTCCGCTGTATTAATTTTAGTTCGAAGCACCCCTGTCCCTGTCTTGATGTTCAAAGTTCAGAATGATACTTGCCCACTTCCCAACGGTAAGTAAAAGATCGACGTTCGTTTCACATGTCGCGGTGGTCGGTAACCCGGGTAACTCGGGTCCATTTCGCGATAATTTACACATCGACTAAGAGGAATGCATGCGCATGCCAGTTCCTTCCAAAGGACGTACACTGTTCTACTGTCTACGACTCGATGAGAGCGTTGCTAGTGTCTATTCTTACTGTACACTCAATCACGGAGGTATGGGCTCTCAAAGAGTATACCCTTTTAATATTGAGACCGGAAGAATGGACTATTCTTTCCCACTCAGGCTATCAAACGGGAATCGTCAAGTCTAGACTTCTGCGCAAAAAGAAGGTATATCGGACTCACCAGAGTTCGTTCGTATGCATTGAAGGCACTCATGAGATGAATTCCCAACGCTAGTGGCATCTTTGAACTCGAACCGAAATTAGCAGGGACGAAATCCGGTGCAGTCGTTGGCTTGTAGCAGGTATCAGTCGTCTCGTCAACCGACGATGAACATTGGGAGGATCCGCTCTCATTCATCGAATTTCTTTCCGATACAGTTGCTGGGACTACGACGCTTTCGATGATGAGAATCTTGCTCTTACGTTAAGCGGAGCATGAGTTTGAGGATGACCTAAATGGATGCGACATACCTCAGGCAGTGCGACGGACTGGATGTTTCGCAAGATTTTAATCTGGTGAGTAGAGTCAGAGATATGAAATCCATCCAACAAAAGTCTCTTACGCAGTTCTCGTCTGACCAGTTATGCCTATGAATCTACGTTACAAAGTTCGCAATACACGAAAAAGAACTTACAAGATATATCTCAATATATAGACGGTGTCTTGACTCGTCTTGGACTGGGGCTGAAAGAAGTCATGTGTTTGCAGCTGGATACGACCGTCTTCTAGTGCCTTTGGCAAATCAGATTCCACGTTCCGTCGTGCAAGAAGTACCGCTTCCGGCAAGTCTTGTACCACAAACTTGCACTCAGGAAGACTGGTGCAAGATCATGAGACAATGCTATTCTCCTCGTGCATTTACGTACATTCTGGCAAGGGAGAGCACGAGCCCACCTTGACCACCGCCGACATCTATGATCAACTTGGAATTAAGCGATTTCCAAGGATAGTCAGTTAACAGTGCCGCTTCATACGTGTCTCCCATTGTCTACTTGAGCATCAGTTGCATGTATCGAGCCAGGATCGAGGTAAGGACCGAACTCACGCGCACGGAGGACGCCCATTGAGCCAGCTCGCTTGGACGCTGTCTCAGATACGCAAATATGGTGTCGTTTGTGTTGTACGCTAGCTGAAAGGCAGTCTGGTTCAAAGATGTCGAATACTTCCACTCTGGATGGATCATAAAATCAACAAGTGATGCCGCAATTTTGGGCTTCCCCGTTGTTCTACAAAAAGTAGAGGTATTGGACGAAGGGGGAACACAAAGCATCATACATACAATATCCAGTTTCTTCCATTTCTACCAGGGAGGAGCTCTAGCGCTGGTCGACTTAGGGCGAATACATCCAATTCACGTTCATGTACCCATCCCTGTGTGGAAAGATATCGCAGTACGGCAGCGAGGCGCTGCGGGCTAAGATCCAGTTTCGTGTGAAGCTCTTGCACGTGCAACCCGCTAGTTAATTGAGTGGGGTCGCCGAGCGTATCTACAATCCCAGTCTTGACGAAAACATCGAGGCAAGCAGTGTCGTAAACAGCGAATGACTGTTCCACCACCTTTTCGTACGGCACTTGCAATAGATGCTTGAGTTGCTCCTAGATGTGGTAGCCGGTAATAATCTTAGTTCAAGGTTTATTACGAGCAGCAAACGAGCGACTGACTACGCAAGCTACTCGAATTTCCCGCGTCAGCCAAGATACAAAGAAAACCACAGTTTCTGACCTAAGGCAAGTCGCCGCGCCTCATAGAGCCTTGGCGGCGTTAAGACGTCCGGGTTATCGAGCGGGTGCCTTGAAAGGGTAAAACTGGAGTACTTGGGGAGTTCCGCCCTTTTGAGCTCAGCCCGTATGGTGTCTAGTGCCCGATTCAAGTTTGCCTGCAATGCATCGAGTTCGGATACCAGCATAGTGGGTTTGGTCTAGCACCCCGAAGGTGAGTGAATATTAAGCGAGAACCCACATGGACTTGCCAATAGGCTTAAGTTCGTGTCTGAAAGGATATTGAAGTAAGGACAAATCCGACTAGTTGATATGTAGGTCAGCGCTAGCCTTCAGCTAATTTCCAGTGCTCTATAATATGATATGCGTCACATACCTGAGGCTGGCCGTGAAAGAGGAAGGTGGAAAATATCGAAGTCGCGGAGAATTGCGGTGGGGAGTTTAACTGTAAAGTAAATATGCACGTGATGAGAAGACTTCTTATCTCAGTCGGGAGTACTATAAAGTAAAGGATCTGAAACGGGGTGTGTGAACAGAATCTGCATACTATCAGGGACCTAGGTATCAGATCTCAGAAGTCACCTGCAGTGCCAGCAAACTGGTCTGCAACGTCGTGCATAGCAGCTATACTTTGTTTGCGTTGAAAACAGTGAAAGACTTGCAGCAAGCAACACGAAAAATCGCCGAATCAATAAATATAGTACACCTGCACAACATCGGGTAACCCGCCCAGCTAATTCACGAATCCTTGGGTTACATCGAAAAAGCATCAACAGAAACAGAGGGAAAAAAGGGGGGCGAGAATGTAACTTATTTAGCCTCTCGAAGACCCTCCTCGGAATCCGAAAGAGGCCTAGGAGCACCCTCGGATAGGCGGTTCGCGCTGACCGTCGTCCCCATTTTCCGCACGAAAAAGACGACAGACAAGATCTGCAGTACGATAAACGCGATCAGAAACTCGAATGCGGCGCCACGGCCTTTAAACGACTTTGGCGAGGGTTGCACGCTCGTTTGAATGGACGTCGCGACCGAGGTGAACACGGCACTGCCTAGCTGGAGCGCGCAATTGAACACCGCTCCTACCGTACCCGCCACCGCGGGCGGCGTCACGGCAAAAATGGCGATGCTGGCCAAGGAGGGTTGGCCGATAGAAATAGTAAGAGTAGTTGCTGGGCTCACTTTGTAGTGGCAAACACGATTGTCGTCCCTGCAGTGCCCAACACGAATCCTGGGAATGCGATGGGCCAGTAGCGGCGAGCGTCGTCCGCAAAGGGTAAGAAGATCGTTCCGGCTATCATGAGGACCAGACCTCCGAGGAGAATGTATTTGGGATCGAGCTTTTGCTGAAGCACGCCTGATAAAACCATAAAGGGGAACGCAAACAAGCCCAGGGGGAGGCTGGATGAAACCAAATACTGATGAGTACCTGGGGAAGACGCGCGAGCATGAAACGTACAAGTGAACGCCAGCATCAATGGCACTCCAGCCTTGCACTTCCTGCCAGAACCACGCAAACAGCAAGTATACGGTGCCCCACCATGTGTAGGGAAGGAGACCAAGTATAGCAAGTGATGTGAAGTTTGGATACGACCACATGCGTGAAGGTCTAAATTCCAGAGAACTAAACTTCTTGAACGGAAAATACGTGTAATAAAATACGCACAAAGATGCATAGTCCTCTGGAATCCGTGCCTCCCAGACAAAGAAGAGGATGAAAAAAATAATGGACAAGAAAAGTGGAACCAGGACCATGACTGTCTTCCATCCGTTTGTCGAGCCCGACGTCACTGCAAAGATAAAGAGCACCAGAGCAACTCCATGTATTTCAGGTACGGCATGGTTCGGCATATCCACAGAAAGCTTACCGATGAGCAATGAGCTTCCAGACACGTCAAGTTTTCGGAATTGTTCCAGCAGGCTATCGTTGTTCTGAGAGCGATGTGAATTTGGAATAAGAAATGTACAGGCAATTGCGACGGCCAATGCAATAATAGCCGCCATGTAAAAAACCCAGGGCCAACTCGCATAAGAGATAATTAATGCTCCGATGATCACTCCAAGCACTGGGCAAAAAGAAGGTCAGAAAAAAGACGAGTGAAACAGGAGACCTCACCGTTTCCAAGCGCTCCAGAGCCACCGAACGCACTCACGGCCTTTGCTTGTGCTACCGGGTCGGGGAAGGTGTGAATCAACAAATGAAGCGATGACGGAATGCTCAGAGCAGCGCCTAGTTCCGTTCGCACATCAGTGGTTTGAGTCCATTGACGAGGCAATAAATGGATGCCGACCGATGCCACACAAGGCTCGAAGAACCAGAACCACAACATCGTTACGTGCAAAACCGATGCCGAGAGACAAGAATCCGATGAGGTATACACCACACAGGAAGACGATTTCTGTGAAATTAATTACTCGGGAAGTGGGTGCCACCAGTATGGTCGCAACATACTCGGGTTGTAAATGTCACTCATTCGGCCACTCTAATGCAGTTGCAATGAGCTGATGAAGGGAGCGAAAATTCAAAGCAGAGCTCACGATGAGCAAGAGAGCAGCAAAAGAGAGCTGATAGGTGCTATTGAGCCACACGGATTGACCATCGTCTAGTCCGATACTTGTGGCAATCACTGGAATCCCCGAGAACAATGCAGCGGTATTGAAGGTATCGAGAAACTGAGAAACACAAAACAATAAAAGAAGGATAATTTTCCTTGCGGTAGATAGTTCCGCCAAGGGATTCTTTGCAGGTTCGGTGTCCATGTCGGATGGCGAGGAATAAAGATGAAGGGAGAATGAATAGCGGGCTGAAAGTCGCCGTCCTTTCAAATAGGGAATACGGCGGGTACGGAGGTCCGGTAACCGATGGTCAACCCGCGGGTCAAGGCCAGGTCGGATCGTGACGGGTAAGGGTACCCGGGTGGATATGCCAAAAAACTGTGTGACCCGGGTATACCCTACAAGTTTCAAACTGACCGTTGTTTTACCTTGGGCGATAGAAGAATTAGCTTTGAATGCCTAGGCCTGGCGCCATCATAAGCTATTTTCAGCCATGATGATGGTCATAGGGTTGAAGCGCTAGCCTCGGCGGTTATAGGACCAAATATCGATCCTGATTCCTGAGTGTGTGGTGCCAGCCACCAATTCAATGCCATGATGCGGCGGTGGGCGACTTGAAATCATTTAGAGCCGACGGAATTCTGCTATAAATAATAGAGAGTACTCCTTCAGTTTTTCTGGCGATGAGTCAGGAGTTTTGTGAAGGCAAGCTGTGGACCACGAGGAACATCGAGAAGCCAAATGCCGCGACCCTGAGCAGCCTGGGAAATTCTCACAGCAAGTCGCCACCATGTCCTTCATGCATCATGTTCCGAAACTCAAGTGCTCATTGATCAATTGATCTATCGACGATGGCCAGGCCAGGATGCAATCCAAATTGACTCAATTTCTGACCCATACCGTGCGCAACAATCTCTGTTACTTTCAATGCTATGCACTATTACATTTACATTCGGATCTCTACTAGTGTACAGGCATCACTCGCCCGGGATCTTGATATGCAATGCCTGCGAGAAGAAACCCAACGCAGGTTCCGAGTATGGTGGGTACCTTCCCATCATGAAGCCCTCCGTCCTACGAGTTCCGTCAGTCGAGCTGGGAGGACTGAAGAAAACACTTTACCCTTGGTCCATAGGTACGTCAATGAACCCCCTTTTATGGACAAAGGTGTCGAAGGAATACTTTCCAAGATAAGACCCATCTGCAAGCATACGTTAAAATTGGTATATCCCACGGTCATCCAGATTGAGACTGACAACCCGATTCTCCTTGTCCACCAAAGGGGATCTCGGTGACCGCAAGCTGGCCGAAAGTGTCGTTCAGAATGAGCTGTCCACTCTGAGTGTGTTGGATGACTGGAATTCCGTGGTCAGTGTTATTCTACATTTTGGTGATGCAGCTTACACTTGTTCTTCGTTTCATCATTCTGGGTGAACACGTAAATGACGAGTGGCGTTGGCCTGAATCCGTAACTTTGTGAGTGTTGATCTTTTCGTTGTCATTAACGTGGCTTACCCTTCCCGAATGTGTGAAATAGCGGAGTCCACACTCGCAACTGGGACGATAGGCAAGATGGGTCCAAATATTTCTCTATTATTGGGTGGTTAGTTCCGTGGCATCTCGGAAATGAATACAACCGAGGCTCACTCTTTCATCAGAGGGTCGTCCAATTTCACGTCGGTGACGACGGCGGGTTCCATCCGAAGGTCTTTTCCTGTCCCCCCAAACTCGATCTTGCCTTTTGTTTCTTTCAAGAGACTTTGGATGCGCTCATAATGATTATCATTGATCATATGCGCTAGTTCTGATGATGCATCTAATGGACCTTGCAGCCAGAAAGAGTCGTTCACTTTTCTGAATGCTTCGACTAGCGCGCTCTGGTACTTCTCTTCGACGAAGATATGGTTTGGAGCAACGCAGACCTGCAAATAGTGGAGGTCAAAACAGTTCATAGCCATTGGGAAGGGGTCCGACTTGTCCGCAATTGTACTGTTTCCCCCACAAAATTCTCCTAGCAGCAACCTCCAGATCGGTGTTGGCTGCATCAACAAAGACCGGAGACCGGCTGCCAAGCTCAAGCGTCAGAGGTGTAACATGCTTCGCCGCCGCTTCGGCAACGATCTTCCCGACATTCGTATTTCCGGTCAAGAAGATGTGGTTCCATTTCAGCTTCAGGATTTCGGTCGTTTCTGGTATCGCTCCGAGGCAAACCGCGTATGCTTCGGGGTCGAGGTACTGTGGAACAAGTTCCGCCATGGTCGCACCGCAGGCAGGTGCGTGTTCGGAAGGTTTAATCAAGCAAGTGCAACCCGCGGCGATCGCACCGATGAGCGGCAACATCGTGATGACCCACGGGAAATTCCAGGGGCTGCATGCAAAGGGAGCATCAGCCAGGGGCGCAGTCGGGCGACAAAGCGAATGACCTGATTAATAAGACTGCACCCTTGGGTGCTTTGAAAATGGTGGTATCCCACCCACTGCGCCACTGCTCGACAGTGGGTTTCTCGGGTGCGTTCCATTCCTCGAGCTTCTCCACGGCATGGAGGGCGGATGTGATGATCGGACCGAGCTCAGGGAGCCTGGCTTCGAGAGAACGCCTGCCCAAGTCCTCCCTGAGCGCATTCTCGATTTTCGCGTGATTATCCTGGACGAGACGAGCGAGCTGGAGGAGCTGTTTGCGACGGTAGCTCAAAGGAAGCGTGCGTCCCTCTTTGAAAGTCGTGGTCAATCTGTCATGGATCTTTTGGAGCTAATCAGTATCTGTCCAGGCAGTCACACGGCGTCGTGAACGAACTTGATGAATCTGGTCCACGGATGCGTGGGTACGGTTAGACATGTCGCGTAGAGTCGTAATGGTTTCGATAGTAGATAGGGAAGTGACTCGATCGACTTATAACCTTGGTACTCCGCAACTTTATTTAGATATTTCAGAAAAGCTGCGATGCCCTATTTTTGTCGTTGGTCTCCAAGTACACCATCATTCGGGGAATTCGTTACCAGACGTTTTGGTATATCATCGAAGCCAGTCCATGAAACGTAAGCCCTCTCTTGACCATTACTTATTGATTCTCCGTTCTCACGATCAGGACAGCTCTTATCGTCGCGTTTTTTTAGAACCCTCTACCCAAACTCTCCGGAATGACCGTGACTCTTCCGACGGAAGCCGTAACTTATCATTGGTCTGTAGTATCCTATAGAAGGGCTACCCGGCCTCGAGGCAACGTATTCATTAGGCTGCCCAACTCGGTGCAATCACAACCTAACCTACCCTTTCGTGAGATCCTCACCGTGATCAAGCCACAGCTGTACGCTAAGCGAGTCATCGCCAAGGGCACACGCCGTGTTGCACGGCTGAGTCGCTTCCCGTCAGGTGGGCGAGGCCCATCAGGGAACAGGTTCGCACTCGTGTTGTCTGTGCTCGTCAATAGCGACAAGTAACCCGTGGGGAAGGCTTCCAAATGCGCGCACTACACTGTCCGCGGATCAACGACAAGGAACTGGTGGGCAAAGACATACCGAGGGCGTGCACACTAGTAGCCCGCTCGTGCTCAATTCGATCTAGAGCATGGCGACCATGCGGTCGCTTCTCAACTTGGTGCATCGCCACTACCGTTTTCGCCCACGACGGTGCAAGATGGGAGTCCTTTTTTCTCTCAGATGGAAAAGAAAAGAAAAGGCACGCCCCTCGCCATTTTCCCACCAAAGACTTTTTGTCGGAGATGTGATTTGTGGGGACGAGGATTGATCCGGATCGCTAAATCACATCTGATTTCTCAGGAATGTGATGCAGTTCTTCCATTCTTTTCAACCTCGTGGCGCACTCGGAAGCGTTGACCATCTTTCAGTGAGCGCCAGACGGCGGGCAACGAGATATGTCCGTTTCGGCATCTTGTTCTCTTTGGAATAATTCGTTCTATCACTTTACGTGCGTTACTCATGGACATGGACGTCGTCCATCGTGAGCTAGTATTCATGAATGCCTGTGTTATGAATACAGGGTTCGAAAAAAAGTGTGGCAAGACCGCAGTCGGTCACCAAGTATGACCCATGAACTTGAAGACATTGCACTTGCCCTGCAAGCGTAAAACAAGCTAAGTCCCCTAAACGAGACTCAATAACGCCATGTGCGTGTTGACGGACCTAGTCCATCGTGAGCTAGTATTCAATGAATGTCAGTGTCATGAAATACAAAAGTGCAAGACAGCAGTCGATCACCCGGAAGAAAGGAAAATAAAAGTACTACTAGGTATGTACGTGACACCCTTCACCGCAACACCTCGGCCACCATCTCCAAAATCTCCTTGGTGCTCTTGCCCACGTTCTTGTCGTCCTTGCCGATCGACTGCCACACCGGCCCATGATGCGGCTCCGCAGCGACACACTGCTTGATCACCTCCTTAACGCTCTCCTGAAAATGCGTCAGCTCGTCCGTCGCACCATGATCCAAAAACACGCACCGCCGTCCCGTGCTGCCGCTCAAACTTGAGCCACCACGCCCAATGATCGCCCTGATCTCTGTCCTGCTCCGTCGCCACCGACCGCGAGAACCACTGCCTGGCCTTGTCCACCTTGCGTTCCGCCCAAAACAGCCGCCCGACCGTACACGTCACGATCGCATTGTCCTTGGACTTTTTCAGGGCGTCCACCGAGCGTGCTTTGCGCGTCGGTCGCGACTCGGCCCAGATAGCCATCGACCACAGCACGCCCGATGCTGGACACTCTTGCAGACCGCGCGAGAGCATTGCCTTGGCCTGCGCGGCGCCCCCCGAGCGCTCTTCGACTCCAATGGACTCGGCCCAGAGCACCTCGTTGGCGGGGTTCACGAGCCGTCCCTTTTCGAGAAAAGCGCGCGCCTTGATGCTCTTGCCGTCCAGTTCCTCGAGCTTACTCGCGAGGACCCAGAGGGCGACTTCCTTGGGGCATGCCTTCATCCCTGCCGCGTACGACGCGCGCGCCGCGGGATAGTCGCTCCGAAGTTGGTGTATCTGTCCTTGTATCATGTATAGCTTTGCAAACTTGGGGAACTTGGTGAGCGCGGTCGATACCGTCTCGAGCGCGACGTCGTAATGGCCCTGCTGTCGCTCGAACACGGTCGATTTCATCCATATCTGTGTGCCGTTGAGTCTCGTTGGCTGTGGAAACGTAGAGGATTGCTTACCCGCTCGGTATCAGCCACAGTCCTCGCCCGAATGAGCAACTCCCGTGCGACGCCCAGTTCGCCATTCTCTGCCTCTAGCTTGACTGCAGCGAGCCAAATTTGCTCGCTTTCAGGGTTCGCAATAAAGGCCCTTTCGAGAACCTCGCGGGCAGCAGGTACGTCTCCGGCCAACCACTTTTCCTTGGCCGACATCAGCCATAGAACCTCGGCCTGTGGACAATAGTGTACGGCTTGTGTCAGCACGGCGTCCAACGATTCGCTGCAAAGTAATGGTCTGCAAGAGAGCGAAAGATGAAAGATTCTGATACTGACCGAGAACCATGCGCTTTTTCAAGATCTGCGGCCTTGCGCCACAAGTTGCGTTTGTCGGGGAACACCTTGAGCGCATACGCCAAGATCGCTCGAGACGTGCCAACCATCCCTCTCGCCTCTGCGCTCTCCGCATCCGCGACCCACGTGTCCAATCGATCCTCCTCCTCGACCTCCATGGCCACCGTTCCCTTGATAATGGCCTCGCACGTCCTTGGCGAACCCTCGGTCTCGCACCGTTCGGCTTCCTTGAGCCATTGTTCTCTTGTCAAGAGAACTTGATGACGTCGCAGCTCGCGCACACCGGCCTCGATCGTCTTGTCCACCACATCAAGTTCCTTGTTGCGCGCCTCGACGGGCTTTTCGGGTTCAGCTGTGGCTTCTTGTTCGAGCAGACGGCCTGCGGCTATCCAGATTTCGTGCGACGTCGGAACCGACTTGCGAGCCTTGTTCAGGACTGCCTTGGCTCGTTCTGGCGTTTCGAGACGCGCGAGCGCCAACCAAAGTTCGACGGAGAGGGGAATGACTTCGACAGCACGCGAGAGGAGGATGCGGGCGTCGGATGCGGATGTTTCCAGATTGACCGTTTCCTTCCACAGTCGTACGGAGTTGGGAATGTTCTCGAGGGCTGCATCGAGGTCAGGGACGAGGCAGTGAGGACGATCGAACAACGCACCTTTTCGGAGCACTCTCTTCTTTGCCTTGACGTCTTGTTCCAGATCGGCGGCGGCAAGCCATATTTTGACGCTTTGTCCAACGTGCTGGACAGCGTTTGCAAGAATGATTTTAGCATCATCACGGTTCTGCAAAGAGAATCAATTGAGGTTGTCATTCGTTTGACCCGTACATACGTGTAATCGAGCAGCTTCTAACCATACGTCTTCGCTCTTTGGACATTGGTCACATCCGGCCTTGATCAACTTCCGCGCGGCAACCAGTCGACCAGCATGCTCTTCCAAGCGTGCTGCGGCGATCCAACCTGGCGCATGTTTTGGATTTGATTTGACGAGCGAATCAAAGAGCATCCGAGCACGTTTGATGTCGCCAATTTCAGCTTCAGACTTTATCACGACGCTATCCAAGGATGTCAGATAACCCTTGGGGTCTACCGAGGTAGCCAGGCCAGAACTCGTCGACGTGCCAGAAATCTATTATACACAAAATTCAGCATAAGAGCGACCTATCCGATGACGATATTTACCTGGTCCAGTTTGAGTGATAGAATTTTATCTCGTGCCTGTCCAATTTCCACAAAGTTGGTCATCGTCCCAGAGTCTGCAGGCGTCTCGAAACCGCTGGTCTAGAGAACGGAGAATGAACGGGTCGCCGAGAAATTTTCCAAAATAAATTACCTGTTGCTGTCTCGTGTCCAGCGAGCTCTCGTACTCCGTCTTTGATCTATCGCCCACGATGACGCTGTCGGGCACGACAAAGGACCTCGCATCCTTTCTAGGTTTCTTCCGCGTCAGATTACTCACTTCTGGAATGTTTTCCCATTCCTGGTCGGACACGACGGACAGAGCGCGTTTCAAATCCGAAAACTGTTGTTGGATTTTGGGCCGCTGTGCGCGATGCTCTACCAACTCGGCGTTTTCGCGCGCCTCCCTGGAAGAGACAAAATAGTACATGAGCGAGACGCAAAGAGAGACGAAAACGAACCAGCAGCACGCACCTGCGCGTTCGTCTGCGCGAGTCCATCTGTTGGTCGACCGACTCGTAGATCTTGTCCGCCTCCTCGTCGTCCTGTTCGTACGTCGTACCCGCGAACAGGCCATACTCGTTGTCCGGGTCCTGAAACTGCTCCGCGTCGACCTCCGGCTCTTCGCCACGTCGGGCCTGTGCCTCGCTGTCATAACCATTCAAGGACGATCCGAGAGAAAAACAGAGATTAAAACGCACGCAATGGCTTCTGCAGAGGGTCCTTCTCGCGCGGGACCGATGTCGGAGCGTGTCGTGAATCCAGAAGCACTGGGAACGTGTTTGCGAACATGGATCGTAAGGGATAATATGGGGCTTACCCGCGACCGAGACCGGCAACGTAGGACGCCGGTGCGGGCATTGACAGGAATGCGAGCTTGTTCTTCTTGTTGGACGCCATGGCTGGTGACGGTCGAGTGCAGAGGGCTACCAAGGCTGGACGAAACGGCGCGATGATTACTAAGCGTAATAGGTTACACACTGCCACCATAGCCCTTCGTAAGTTTTCACGAGTCCGAGAGGCGCGTGACCCAGATGCACTTTCTGTTCTACCTCATTCTGGAACGCGGTGCTCATGCACGACGTGATCCCCTTTTCGTTCTTCCCAGTGAGTTCCCAGGCCACAAAAGTGGAGAGTAAAACGAGGGCGAGGGCGAGGTCGCGTCGACACGTCGGATGAGACCCCATTCTCGTTCCAATTCGGTTTACTCCTACTCTACGAGATGGCAAAGGATGCAACTTGAAGTGACGCAGGCGCATCGTCGAAATTTTTTAACATAGAAAGACGGTCTCATTTCTACACAACTTACATATGTAATAACATTTACGCCATTCTATAACATGATCTTCCTTACATTTGAAACGAGATCATCACAGACACGGAGAACGACTAGGAAAATGCGGCCATAATAACACGAATCCCAAAGTTGAGTCGTCACAGGAATACAAATACATCACCGTGCACTCAGCTCATGGCAGATGAAGTCGTAGGTGTCGGACGTCCCCTCAAAGCTCAACGTAGGCGCCGCCTCCCCCATGTCTTCCTTGTCCAAGTTCAACGTAGGTAACTCCTCCCCCATTTCTTCCTTGTCCAAGCTCGACGCACGCCTCGCCTCCCCCCTCTCTTCCTTGTCCAATCTCGACTTACCCCGCTCCGCCATCGCCCAATCCGTGTCCAGTCTATCACAGAGCGAGAACCCCTTCATCGCCATGGACGCCAACAGCCCCGCAGCGCTCACCGCCGCCAAGACGCGCCACAGCACCGCGAGACTGCCCGCAAACGCGACCTGCACCTCGGCGTGCGTCTCTGCCGAGAGTTTTGAGAGCTCCGGGATGAGCGCGTACGCGATGGCGGTTCCTTGCGGGATGGATTTGATAAAGGACGCGGGAAGCCGCTTGGGCAGCTCGTTTTGAAGGATGGTGCTCCCGATGGTGATGCCCCATACCTGCTGGGGATGAGACGGCTCTGAAGGTGACTGGGAGGAATCTACACTCACGGTGCCGAACGAGCGGATGAACCACAAGAAGGCGAGCGCGGGCGCGTTTTGCGAGACGGGAAGGGGGGCTTGAACGGGGTACATGATCGTCGAATTCAGGATGCTAGCAGCTGGAGCGTCAGACCGCAGGTAAGCTTGTACAGCAGAATGCGACGCACCCCGTGCCCCAGCCGAGGAGCAACAATAACCCGGTACATTTTAAGATAGAGTCAGTTGCGGAGACTGTGCTCATCAGGCCCAAGGCGACAGTGGAAAAGACCCAGCCTATCCACATCTGCGGCCGATACCGTCCCGTGGCTTTCACGGACAACCCGGTGATGACGGCTGAGAGCGCGAGCACGCAGAACGAGAGCATATAAACACCGGATCTGATAGGCGTCACGCCCTTGCAAGCCTGGAAATACACCGGGAAGAAAT
This sequence comes from Austroboletus olivaceoglutinosus, assembly GCA_038093615.1. Classification (NCBI taxonomy): domain Eukaryota; kingdom Fungi; phylum Basidiomycota; class Agaricomycetes; order Boletales; family Boletaceae; genus Austroboletus; species Austroboletus olivaceoglutinosus. The sequence continues at coordinate 7,188 of JBBPSN010000272.1, read as the reverse complement.
CTGAAAGAGTAAGTTGCAGAAAAAAAGGGTGATCCCTGCAGAAAACTCACACACAACTGCCATCAATATGACAGAGGTACAATATGATTGAATGTATCTGATGCACGTGAGTCAGGAGGCGATATGACCGGCGACGTTGCTTACCCGCTGATGCAAGTCATTTTGGTCATCAATGAAAAGGGAACCTGATTGCCGGTAGGCTGAAACACGATTCGGACGAAGAAACACAAATGAGTACATACCAGTGGGTTTGTTGCAAGAGTGGCATCGTAGGCGATGAAGACGCAAAGACCAACCAAGCCCAAGATTAACGGGACGAGCACCTTAGCCGAACTCCAAGGGGCGGTTACACCGCCCCACGTCAAGCCTATCGTATATGCGACCGTGCTTGACATGACAAGCAGGCTGCCTCTGTCGGTGAACAGTGGTCAGTATCTGGTCTAGTGAACGAGTTCGATCCTACATCCAGTCCACTTGTCCCAACTTGTCTCGATAAGTCCCAGGGGGAATTGGTAGGTTCAAACGCACGACGACCGACACAGCAGCAACGAGAGAAACGGGAAGATTGAGATCTTGCACTCATCAGTCTTTGCATGCTCAAGAGGTGATTGTACCCACAGAAAATCCAGCGCCACCGTCCTTGTTCGGCGAGGCTACCGCCGACGATGGGGCCGACGGACGCAGCAAAACACCATGTTCTATAAGAGGATGAGTGGATGAATAACGTGATCGAGCAACGCTCACAGTCCATATAAACCAGCATATGCGCCACGTTCTTGAAGGGTGACGAGATCGGCAAGGATGATGCCTGTGAGAGACTGGATACCTCCGCCGCCAAAGCCCTGCACGGTTCTGCCGATGATGAGCACGTTCATTGTCTTTGCGGCGCCGCAAATGCCACTGCCTAGTGCAAAGAGTGCTATGGTCAACAAGATGGCTGGGCGGCGGCCAAATGCTTGAGCCAGGCCGCCGCTCAATGGGAGGTAAGCGGTAGACGCGAGAGTGTAGGCAGAGCCAACCCAGACGAACTGGGCGCTATTCAGGTCGTGAGCGATCGTGGGGAGAGCCGTGGAGATGGACGTGAGTTCGAGGGCGGAGAGAAAGAGGCAGAGACACATGGAAGAAAGGATGAGCCAAAACTTGAGGTCTTTCTCGGGCGTTGCGTTAGCCTGAGGTGGTGGAGAATCCTTCTCCTTTACGCTTTTTTCGACATCTGCAGATGTGGCGGGGGCGCTACAGGTCATGACCGGTATGATGAGGGCGTCCAAGAGGGCGTGGTGAGGCGAGTGCCATCGGGGTTGGCTTTATCAGTTTGAGACGAGGCCTCGTGTCTCTACTACAGCGGTTTAGGATGAGTAGGCCGAGCTGCGATCGACCAATCGCGAACCGCAGGTCCACGAATGTTGCCTTTTGCCTGCAGGCCGCCGATTAGGCCATGACGGGCAGGTGAAGTAGGTGCACAAATACTACCGCGCGTCTAAACTTAATCGCGACTTACCGGTCTAGATAAGCAGTTTTAGCGCCGCACGTTTGTAGACTGACTGAGGAGCGAGCTCGACAAGGTCGCGGATCTCTCGCGCCCCGGGCTGACCCGGGCCGTCATGCCGGGTGATAATTAACAGTAATTAATTATTTTTCCAGAGGTCTCCATCGACTTCCATCGTGATGTCGCGATTCGTGCGCCCCTCAAAGTATCGGTGTGTTTCCGTCCTCGTGCTCGTTTAAAATTCGCCGATCTTTTTATCAGACACGTCTTTGGACAAGCAGCCAAGAAGGAACATTGCTACGACAACGTCAAGGTCTCCTCCAGCGCCTGGGACACCAACCTCATCGCCGCATCCGCAGTACGCGCATCCGTCGCAGACATATTTATTCTAACCGATACTTGTCCAGCGCTACATCAGCATCAACTGGTCCGCGTCCGGCGGTGGCGCTTTCGCGATCCTTCCGCTCCCATCCCCGTTTGGCTCGGGCCCGCATGACGTGCCACCCAAGCTCCCCGACATCGTCCCCCTCGCACGCATCCACACCGCCCCCGTTCTCGACACCGCTTGGTCCCCCGCCAACGACACCCTCGTCGCTTCCGCCTCCGAAGACGGCACCTCTCTCCTCTGGAAGGTCTCGGACAGCGTCTTCGAGGGTTGGTCCTCCGAGGGTTGGGAGCCCCACGACCTTGACCCCGTCGCAAGGGTCGACATCAGCCCAAAGAAAGTGGGCCAGGTGCTCTGGCATCCGACCGCCGCCAACGTGCTCGCGACCGCATCCGGCGACCACCTTGTCAAGCTTTGGGATCTCGCCGATCCGTCCCGTCCACGCTCCACTTTGAACGGCCACGGCGATACCATCCAGTCCCTCGCATTCAACGTCACCGGCTCTATTCTGGCCACCACTTGTCGAGACAAGAAAATCCGTCTCTTTGATGCCCGTACGGGCGGCGATGCCGTTCGCGTAACCGAGGGACATGGCGGTATCAAGGGTACCAGAGTCGTCTGGATGGGAGAGAACGACCGCATCGCAACGACTGGTTTCAGCAAGATGAGCGACAGGCAGCTCAGCGTCTGGGAAACAGGCGGACTCGGCAACGTCAAGACACTCACCATCGACCAGAGCGCTGGTGTTACCATGCCCTTCTGGAGTGACAACGGCATCCTGTTCCTTGGTACGTGCATGTGCTTCCCGACGATCATCACGATCATTAAATAACTCCGCGACAGCTGGAAAGGGGTCTGTCTTGTGTCGTACACGTGCGGATTGCAGTTGACTGGTTGATCGACAGTGACGGAAACATCCGGTATTATGAATACGAGTCCGACTCGTTGCACTCTCTTGCAGAGCACTCGACCTCGAACCCGCAACGTGGCATGTGCTTCCTTCCTAGACGGGCGCTCGAAGTCTCGGAATGTGAGATTGCCAGAGCGTTCAAGGTAACCAGCAATGGTGTCGAACCGATTGCATTCATAGTTCCTCGTCGCGTGAGTAGTCGACCTCTGGTTCGCTTCTTGCGCGTTAAGCGCACGTCCAACGTAGGCCGATTCGTTCCAGTCTGACATTTACCCGCCTGCACCATCTTCGGAGTCGTCCTTGACTGCTGCCGAATTCTTCGCAGGCAAGACAGCCCCACTGAACCTTGTTAGCCTTGAGAATGGTGCCGTGTTTGCTGGAAGCGACGCACCATCCCTGCCAGCTGCCATTTCTGCTCCGGTTTCAGCACCAACACCGGCGCCGGCGCCGGTACCAGAACCAACGTTTGTTCCTGCTGCGACAAATGCTGCGATGGTGGTTGCAGCACGTACCGATTCGCTGCCTGTTACTACGCCGGTTTTGGACTCTCCTAGCGACAACGTGAGTCCTGCTCGTCGTATCGGGTGCGTCTGACGCCGACTTTGTGCAGGGAAACACCAAACTGGAAGAGGAGGTCGACCGCCTGAGCGTGGAGCTGCGCGAGGCGAGACAAAAGATTCGTAACCTCGAGCTTCAGGTGGAGGGACTGAAGGCGAACGCGAGAAAGGCTGCGCAGACCCTGATGGAGGGATAAACTTGCCATACCCAAGTGTGCCAAATGTAGTGTCTCTGTGGCCTGTTAAAAATAAAGATGACACGAGGCTCGCAAAGGAAGGAGCTGACACACGTGCGACTCGGTGAGCCTAAACCGAAACGGTCGAGTCAGATAAACATGCGAGAGTCACTCTGACCGGTCCCGCCATCGTCCTCGTCGCCACCCGAGTCAGTGTCTTATCGGCGCCGACCCGCACACCACTTGGACGCGCCCGGAGTCTCCGCAGACCCGTCCGACTGAACCCTACATCGCTGCATGACCCTCCTCCATGTCTACTTTGCCCTGCGCAACCAACAGGCGTTCCAGCGCCTCCTCGAGCGCGACCGACCAGGCAACCCGCCGAGCCAGAGCGCAAGTGCGGGCAAGTCCTGGACGCGCAAACACCTCGCAACCGCCCTAGAGGTGAACGCTTTCGACGACCTCGGCCGCACGGTCCTCCATCTCGCATGTGCGTCGACCGAGCCTGCCAGCGTGGAATACGTGCGCATGCTGGGAGCGCATCCGGCCGTCAATGTCAACCTGCTCGACAGGGAGAACCATTGGACGGCGCTCCATCGGGCGCTGTATGCGGGAAACCTCGAGGCTGCGTGCGTTTTGCGGTGTTGCGTCTGCGCGGTGCTGACTGCTGGCCGTTGGTAGTGTCTTGCTGCTCAAACGTACCGGCACGGACACGTCTATCAAGGACATGGAGGGCTACACGGCTTTCGATCTGTACAATTCGACCGTCAAGACCGCCAATCCGACCGCGCTCGAAGACGGTCACGCAGAGTTGCTGACGTGGGGTGCCAACCGGTGGGTGTCCATCGACAGAATTGGTTCTGTGCGTATGACGAGTTGGCTATTGATAGAAACGCCGCTCTGGGACTCGGAGACGGCAACGATCGCATGCATCCAGACCATGTGCTCGTTCCAAAGAAGAGCGTACCAAACAATCGGACGCTGGAAGAACGATTCCGGCCGGTCAGGGCGCGGGACGTTTGCATGTCCAAGTTGCACACAGGTAGGCTATGCGACGTACGCACGCAGGAACTCGTATGACGTCCGTCAGTGATCCTTGCCGATGAACCGCGCGGCAATCTTCATCTGTGTGGATTCGGTAGCGGCGGACGGTACGTCTGCCTCGGTCTCACGTTGCGCATACGTCCTGATCACGGCTACTTAGTCTCGGCCCCTTTTCTCACACGCTTTATACCCCTACGTCCCTGAGCATTTCCTCGCACGCCATCGTCTCGGTCGCGCTCGGTCAAGATCACACGCTCGCCCTGACGAGCGCGGGAGAAATCATCAGCTGGGGACTAAATCGATTCGCTCAACTGGGATACGTCGTCGAGGCCGGCCATGGAGGTTCTCCCGACGAGTCCATCCAAACAACGCCTCGCAAGGTCAACCATTTGAAGAAGGAATTCATTAGGGGTGTCGCTGCCTGCAAGTCCGCCAGCGCGTGCTGGTCAGACGACGACGTGTGGACGTGGGGAACGAACAATGGGCAATTGGGTATGTCTGGTTTCGTAGCACATCCGCTTTTTACGAGGCGCTCGTGTTCCCAGGGTATAGTAAAACGGCGAGTCCCGTTCAAGTCCTGCCTCGCAAGGCGTCCATCATTACGCATCCGATCAGAGGTATTGCGATGTCGGTCAGACTCTTGTCAAGTTTCAAGGCGTATAAGACAAGCTAACGATGTCTCCAGGAAACAGCAACGGTATGCCTCTTCCTGACCGGAGAAGTGGTGTGCGTATGGAACGGCAGCGCTTCAAAGATCAGGTACGAGCCATCGTATCGCTCGGTGTCGTGGACTGATTTACGTTTCCAGTTTCCCCGCACACGCATTTCCGTCCGATATTTTGATGGTCTACCGCCCGCCGCAAGCCATCCGGGGTCCTGCGATCAAGAAGTTGGCTTGCTGCGATGACTTGTTTGCGGCGCTCTCCTTGAACGGCGAGGTGTTTACGTTTTCTCTCCCCGTTGCCACCGAAGCGGAAGGAAACGATCCCGGTGTACATACTAGTGGGAGAGGTCAAGTGAAACCTCAGCGCGCTTGGGCGCTGAGGAGACAATTCAGCAGCGTGCAAGTGCGTCGTCTACAGCTGGGTTTTCGTCCACTGATCTCAACGTCTCTCTTTTTTTCTTCACTGGCCGTCGCAATGTGCGTGTTATCAGGACGTCGACGTCGGCGGCGATGGCGCTCTGATAATATGCACACAGTCAGGACACGTGTTTGTGCGCTCTCGAAACCTGAGCAGCGGCAAGACGTTCAAATTTCAGCGCATCGCGCACCTGCAGCGGGTCGTCAAAGTATGTGCCAACAGCACGGGCGCCTTTGGCACGCTCCGCGTCGATTACAAGCCACCACCCATCAACGTGACCGGACGACACTTTGCAGCCGACATGGCTGCGATCGTACCGTACCTCTCTGATAAAGCCGCCATCTCGGCGCGCGTACCGGTGGATGCGATCGTAGGCACGGACGACGATCAAGAAGATTCGTTGATCCTTGACGACGTTGCTGAGGTAGCTAAACTGATGACCGTCCTGTCTGATCAGGCGAGCCCGAGGGGCAATCTCCGAGGGGCGGACCTCTGCGTGCGTATTGGCACATTCGAGACATTTGCACACCGGGTCATTCTTGCTTCGCGCTCCGTGCCTCTTCGTGAAGTGCTTGGTGGTGACGGTAGAGTCCTTGATGATCAGTCCTCGAGAGCGTCTGCGACGTTTACCCCACATCAATCTGGCACGTCATCCATGCGTCCGGTGCTTCACTTTTCCGGAATCTCTCCGCTGTCGCTGCTCGTCCTTCTTCACTATCTATATGTGGACACGGTCCTCGCCGTATGGGACCGTCGCATCGAGTCCGTTTTCGAAGCGCAGTTCTCGAGCCTGGGCTCGTCAGCCGCCCAGGTTAAGCGGGACCTCACCGTGCTCGCACGGTTACTGGACCTGGGCTACCTCGCGTCGGCGTTGCAGTCGGTCGGGAAACGCGTCGTAAAACCCTCGGCGGGCGACGACTTTCAGCGACTGTTTGAGCAGGCACAGGTCCCGGTGTCGCGACGGAACGTCCAGACGGACCCTCTGGCACCGGATGTCGCGCTGCACCTCGCCGACAAGACCGTTTACTCACACTCGGTCATTCTCAGCGCGCGATCTGCGTTTTTCGCTGCGCTGTTTGCCGATCCTGACTGGACCGTCGAGAGGCGAGACGATGCAGGCGTGGTGGACGTCGAAATGGGGTACCACGCGTGGCGCGCCATGCAGTTTGTACTGTCTTTCATATGTTTTGGCGAGGAAGACATGTTTGAGACACTCGGTGAGTCGTACCGTCGTTTTTGCGAACGTCGGCGTCAACCGTTTTGTTGCAGAATTCTTGGACGGCGTCGATCAGGTGCTCGAGTTAATGTTTCTTGTCATGTCTGCTGCGGTGAGGCCATCCTGTTCGTCGCCTTGTTGGAGTGACTGATTTCTTATCCAGAACGAGCTGCTCTTGACGCGGCTGGTTCTCTTGTGTTCGCAGGTCGTCCTCAAATACTTGAACACGTACAATGCTTGCTATCTTCTCACCGAGGCCCTCCACTTGAACGCGGTCGATCTGGCGGACCGCATCCAGAGCTACATGAGCGCCAACGGCGAGACGCTGCTCG
>JBBPSN010000270.1:0-17917 GCA_038093615.1 Austroboletus olivaceoglutinosus | reverse complement strand
TCTATATACGTTTCAAGTATTTAAGTTACACAGTGTTACACGTCTCGGAGGAGACTGTATCATATGAGCTAGTCACTTTATTTCTTGTGAGTGTATCTGCTAACTTCTGACCTTCATATCCAGAAGATTTCAAACGGGTCTGCGCCGGCCATTACCAGTGAATCTGAGTGCGGCGCCGCACACTTACATAAGATCACCCCAATCTCTTCACGATGCTTTCAGCGGTGACTCTGACTAAATCCTTTCAAGAACTTGTTCGAAGAAATCGCAGAGTATTTGTTTCAGTTTCACCATTCAGGTGTACAGCCGAAGAGTAAATCGTAATGGAAAACCAGAATGTGCACCTTAGAACCACGTTGGAACATTCTACTAGTGATCTGAAATTTGAACGAAAAAAAAAGAAAAAAAAAAGCATAACAAGCATCTTCTTTCCTCTCCGACATCGTATATCCACGTCCACAGCAACAAGAAGATTCTACACACAACGCTAGAGACGGAGTAGCTCTACAATCTGATTGTAGAGATTGATAGTAGCTTCTAAGAATTCAACCCAAGGGTCGTCATCGCCTGTGGAGACATTGGAGAGCATATCAGTCAAGTTTTTAGTCGGGCTTAGAGTCGCTTTGCTTTTTTTATTTTTAGAAAAAAGCTAATCAGATAATGAAGACAAAATAAAGAACACACGTACATTGAATCCATGATATCTCTGCTAGCAGAATCATGGCCAACATTGGTAACCAAGGTCTTCGTGTTACTCAGAATGTTGTTTAGTGTTTGGGAAAGGTCGCTCCCAGCCGAGTACAGCTCGTTGAGGTCCGTCGAGGAGTCAGTATCGAAAGCGTCTTTGCAAGATTCAAATACTGCCTCGAGCGGTTCAACACTATTGGAGAGAGTCTGGCACGTTACATCCAGAGTATCGGCAATATTCAGATTGACGTCACCATCCTGCAAGGACTTCACAACAGACGCTAGATGTTAATGGCGGCGGTCAGAATGCATCCAAGATCAAAAACGAGTGACACACTGAGTTTACTGGATAGTGGCGTGAACAAAGATGTAGCATCGACGATGGACTGGAGACAGCGATCGTTAACATTGCCAGTGGAATCGGGGATTTCTGCATCAGTGCTCCCAACCGGAGCAGCAGCAACAAAGCTCGTAACAGCGATGAAAATTGTGGGGATGAGAGAGAGAACGCGCATCGTGAAGAAACGTCGAGGTCGTGGTGAGAGCTGAGGGAGCAGAAGAGGTATGCGTGGAGGACCTGGAGTTTGTGGTCAAATTGCTCGGCTTTTTATACTGCTGGAGAGGGTCGTCACGTCATCGCCGTACCGCGCAAAGTCATGCCAATCTGCAAAGCACTTCGGGTAGAACAGCCGATCTTTGAGAATTGCAAGCTTACGATCGTCCGGGAAAGATTCTGATTGGTGGTTCAGACGGTGAGGTGATATTTTTTCCAAATGGGATGAAATTTTCATGCTAAGCCAAAATAGTAAACAAAAAGTGCTCCAAAACCGCTCGGTTAATCCGGTTCCAAGTGTAGATATGATCCCATCACGATCCGACAGTGCTCACGAATGGGGGGAAACAAAAGACTGAACAAAGAAAGGCCCTCTAACAGCTCCGAGTTGATCACGTTTTCTTCCCTACCTTAGCCGCGCTTACTCATAAGTACGACACTCTGAGCGCAATTTGACTAATAGTGTTCAATCTGATATGATCCTACATCCTACCCTGACCTCAAAGACAAACATCGGGTTGTTTTCGGATACCTTGTGCAGAACGAACCTGCGTGGCCGTTTTTCCGACTGGCTCTTGAGCACAAGAGCGACAACTGCGCACAAGGGGAAGCACATTTTTTGATGTTCCAATGAAGGAGCTTACCTAGAAGTCTCACGGGCATGCCCAATGATTCCAGCGGTGAAACGCCACGCTTCTGGCTTCATGTGCTCAAATCGCATGATCGACTTCTCGTAAAAGACCCTCCAGGACTCCAATGCTCAATTGTTCCACCGTCCTGTATGGCCGAGTTGACGGACATGTGTTATGTTACCCTGGCCACTGGCCCTGAGACCCTCGCCTTTCCTGAGCCACATATATCGCTTTCTTCGGCAAGTCGACTTGTGCCATTATCGCTTGAGGCTCTTTCGTGGCCTGTCCTCCAATCAAAACTCTCAAAAGTGGGCAAAAAAGGTAATTAGGATTCCTTTAAAAAGTTTTTTTTCCGGAAAACCGTTTAGAATCTAGTACTACTACCTTCCGGTTCACTGAAAGGCTGACTTCCTGCCGGCCACTTGAAGTAGGTCTCAGGTCCATGCTTTCAGAGGGGCTCCCTGAGGCATATGTATGCATTTTTGTAATGGCGTAGTTATAGTGGCCTCCGAGCTTCTGGTCACCTATCAGTGACACCCTGATACGTTGTTGGGTTTAACAAATCGGATGACCTGTCAGTAGCAAATGACTGTGACACAAGACGGGGCTGAGAGATGAGTCAGCTGGGCCGGTCGGAAGCTCCTAGGCGCCGCCTGGGAGGAGCTTCGTACCTAAGAGTTTTTTTTAAATCGTTGCTTATTGTCCTCCAGGGTCGTGACCCCATAGTAGACATTACATGCAGGCAAGTCGTCTATACGTAGTATGTACATGTGTAATTGAGAGAAAAGAAGTCATCTGTCGAGCAGCTGAAATGAAATAAGCGTCTGTAGAGATTTCACGACAGGATGGAAGGGGCGCATCTGATTCAACGCACTATTCCTTTTTTTTTCGGAACAGCACCGTCACTAAGCGAGCTAATCCAAATTTAGTGCGCCCGGCGCAATGTTGCACCGTTTCTGAAAGACAGATTTGAAGGGAAGGAAGCGCTGACATGTCCCCGCGTGGCGGGTAGATGCGCTCCGTGGGGGAGGCAATGGCGAGGCCGGCGCTGCGTGCTTTTGCTTCGGGTGTCTGTCAATTATCGTCGTCAGATTCAAGTGAGCGGGGTGGTATAAGACTACCGTGGGTCGCCGTGAAGCGACCCGTAAAGGACTTCTGCGGTGCGCGGGTCGAAGTTGAGTTCTGCACGGAGGGGCTGCCTTGAGCGCTTTTGCTGCGGGATTGGAGTCGGCTAAGATATGGCGGGTGAATTCGAACGACCGTCAACATGTCCGGCGCAACACGCAAACGTGTCCTTGTCACGGTTTCGCCGCTCCATCTCCTTGGCACATCCCCGCACCAGCCTGACCTCGTCGGCGGATTCCCTGGGACATCATCGATGCACAGTCCTCACCCGCGCTTCCCTCCGTTCATACGCCGCCCTCCAGTTGGCGCACTCGCACAGCCACCTTCCCGGCCGACTCTCGCCCATCCTCCTCCACGGTGTCGCAGCCGCCGGTTTCCGCGCTGCGCTCGCTAACAGCACCTATACCCCCAGCGAGCTCGCGTACCAGTATGCGCCCACCTCGTCTTTGTCCATCCCGCTCTTGCACACGTCGTCCAGGACGCCCTCAAATCGCTGGGCTGCACCGAGTCCGACGTTCGCGCCAGAGTCGTCTTGATCACCACCCACTGGCTCACGGCCGCCCCCGACGCCGCTTCGACGGTCCCGGACCTTGTGCGACTCGACGCGTTTCTCGGTTGTCGAACGAGGTCAGTTTTGACGGCGAGTAGTCCAACGAGACGGTATATCTTTGCTACTCCTCCGGGACGACAGGCAAGCCCAAGGGCGTCGAGACGACACACTACAACCTCACGTTGCTCATGGAGATCCTGCGACCAGCGTGGCCAGCGTGCAAGCCGTGTCTCACACCCGCCCTACCCGAGGACAGGCGCGCACCGCAGCCTGACGTGTTCTTCGGATCCCTGCCGTACTACCGCATCTACGGCGCCATCAAACTGTTGCTGTTCCCCCTCTCCCTCGGCACGCCCGCCGTCGTCATCTCGGGCTTCAACCCCGTCCAGTTTTGCGAGGCCATCGACCGCTAGAGGGCGTCCATGGTGCTGGCCGTACCACCCATGTTTGTCGTTTTGTCGCGTCACGAGGGTATGTCTTTTCGTGCATTAAAAAGTCGATATCGGTGCCTGACCGCCTCTCGCAGCCATCGACAAGTACAACATGACATCTGTGCGTGTCCTCTTCTCGGGTGCTGCGCCTTTGGGGGCAGACCTCATCAAGAGGATGCAAGAGCGTCTGCGCAAGGTGGGCGGCAACGCCGTCGTCTGTCAGGGTGCGTCTCCCTCTTTCATCAGGTGACATGACTATTGGAAACCTTGTAGTATACGGCCTCACGGAAACATCCCCCACGATCACTGTGCTTCATCCAGACGATGCTGACTCGCATATAGGCTCCATCGGCCGTGTCTTGCCCAATCTGGAAGTGAAGCTCGTTCGTGAGGATGCGGGAGAGGTCAGTGTGCCAACGTCACGTCCTACGCGCATCGCTGATGGGCGTATAGGTCGTGACGGATATCGAAAACGTGGGCGAGATATGGGTAAGAGGACCAACGATCATGAAGGCCCTCTCCTTGCGCGCCGCTTTGCTCATGTTTGTATAACGTTTAGGGGTATCTCAATAATCCCAGTGCGACGGCGTCCTCGATCACGCCCGACGGGTGGTTCAAGACGGGCGATATCGCCGTCACTGATTCCCAGGGATCCCTCACGATCATTGACAAGCGGAAAGAGCTCATCAAGTACAAGGTAGGTTGCATATATGTACCCGTGGCTGATGTGACGTTGACGGGTCTTGCGAATCGAACAGGGTTTCCCGCTGACCGACGGGATGCTACGCATAATATCGCCCGCCGAACTCGATTCGCTGTTGCTTCAGCACCCAGAGGTGGCTGATGCTGCCGTCGTCGGCGTCTATGACAAGGTCGAAGCGACCGAGTTGCCAAGGTACGCCTCCAACGCTGTGCCTTTTTATCTAACGACCCTCATTCGGATGACAGGGCATATATTGTCCCGACGCGCACCATCACCTCGGAGGCGAACCGCGAGTTTGCGCGCCAGGTGCAGGCGTGGACGGCCGCTCGGGTGGCGGCGCATAAACGGCTACGAGGTGGGGTCGTCCTCGTGACCCAGATTCCAAAGAGGTACGTCGATGATCCCGGTCTTCTCCCTGGATGCGTGTAGTCACGAGGAATGCTCATGCGATGGACGGGGTTTTTTTAATAGCCCCTCGGGTAAGATTCTACGACGCGAGTTGCGTGAGAGAGCCAAGGAAGAGTCGGCCCATGGTCAAGTTGCGCCACGCGCGAAGCTCGAGTAGGTGGGGGACGATCCGTTGAAGGAGCCAAACGGGTCTATTCTTTCGCCTCTTTGATGATACATGTAGGATGACTCTGCGTTCCCTCTCTCGACTTGTAGATACGTGTACCGATTATGATCCGGACGATCACTTGGATCGAGATGCCGAATCAAGTCCATATCCATCGCGCATTTTTACAAATTCGGTGGCGGCGGCGCCCGCGACTCGGGGACCTCAGAGTCCTTGCCCCTGCCGTCCCGCAAGAAATCTCGGAGGTTGGTGAGCGCACGGACTTCCATCCGCCGCGAGTCCTGGTTCTCCGTGCCCATGTGCGGGAGGAGCGCGTTTTGCGGGAACGCGAGCAACCGGGGGTTCACGGACAGCTGTCGGGCGTGTCAGAAGAGGACGACACAGGAGAGGGGTACCTACGTGGCCGTCCTCGTCGACCACTTCAAAGTGCCCCGCGCGGTATTCACGAGCACGCTCCCGTGCTTCATCGCCCTGATCTCGCGCTTGCCGACAAGCCCCTCGGTCTCTCTGCGCAGCGGCACGTGCAGGCTGAGCATGTCCGCCTCTATACACAGCGCCTCGACGCCGCCGACGTACGCGTACCACGCAGGCGCGTCGGCTGTAATAAGCGGCGCGCATTGGGAACGCGTGCGCGAGGCGAAGGTCGTCGCCTTCGGGGGTGGGTAGGGAGGTGAGCGGCACGGGTGAGGTAAAAACGGGTGGGGGACGTCCGTTGAGGCGGTCCACACGCCGTCGCGTTGCACCCACTCTCCTCGTCGTCGTCGAGGTGAAGGGGAGTCGCTGAGACGGTGGGCGCGCCGGCAGGGGAGGGAGAACAGGTGGGGACCGGCTGGAGGCGAAGACGGGTGGGGGGACGTACCTTCAGCGTCGTCGTCGCTGGAGGGATCCGGTTGAGGCAGATAGATGGGACAGGGACGTGAGACACGCACTAGCACAGGGCGCTAGCAAACATGCAAACCGCGTTGACGTTGGTCTTATATAATGTGGTGAACCGAAAAACTGCGCTGGAATTAGCTAGACGTACTAAGGTAGCACGGGCGCAAATGTTTGTGGATGATGAGGTGGACTGGGAGGAGGCTACTATGGGCGTTGAGGAGGTCCGTGGCGGATAATCTCATTCCTCCCGTTATGAGGATGGCGGCGGTGCGTTGAACGGTCTCCAGTCGTTTAGCGATTCCTCAGGCTCCCCGCCCACCCTTGGCGCGTTAGCATGGGTGCCCACACCTCTACGGCCCATATAGCATCTTTGGGCCAGCCTGGCATGTACAGTTGACGGTATGAATGAAGCTGAGTTGCCGATTCAGGTTACAAGGTCGTTTGATTGCCTACGCACTGTTACGGTACACTGCCAAGTCAAAGCCTATCAATACCGACACCAAACGCGACGTACTACAGTACATCATTTCGTGTACACATAGCAGGGTACACAAAAAGACAAAGCGAGCCAAAAGTATCTATGTAACCTAACCCGCGGCACACGTCGCCATCACAGATCAACCTTCCAGCGCACGTATCCCACCGATCCGGGCCCAAAACATCGCCTCCTTCAACCTCACGAGTTCCTTCCACGTACGCTCTTCCCACGTTCCATCTGTCGCGAACCCTTCCTCTTCGGTGCTCGAAGATTGTTTGGTGCTCGTCGTGTCCACAGACGCGCCACCATCGCTCTCTGGGGCGCGTGGACGGATGGGGAACGGATCGGGAGTCGCAGACGTACCATTCACCGCTCCTTCCATATGACCATGTATTCTGTTCGAAACCTCGTCGACTGCAGCGTCTTTAGCAGGTGCCGGAGCAGCCTCTGTCTCCGGCGCGGGTACAGGCACAGCCTGAGGAACAGTGGATTCGTTCAAAACAACGCCAGCTGCTTCTTCCCCTTCCTTTTCGCCATCAAGGCCACTCTTCTTTTCCGCCGGAACCTCCACTTCGCTTTCCTTGGGTGCATCCGATTCAGGGGTAGGGTCGGTAGTGGTCGCAGCAGCAGCTGACATCGTCTCATCCTTGGCCCCTTCCTCCGCATCCTTTGGACCCTCCGAGGACACAACAGGCTTTGCCTGATCCTTGACCCCCTCCTCTGCAATCTTTGGGCCCTCCGACGTCGAAGGCGGAGGCGGAACAGCCCGTCTCGCAGCAGCCCGCCTCGGGAGCGGCGGTGCACCCGGTCCGGTCACCGGCGCGGGTGATGCCGGTCTCGAAGAAGCCAACGGTGACGACATGGACGTTTTCCCCCGCATGTGCGATACAGAGAATGGGTGTGCGGGCGACGAGGGCGTCGCACGCGCTATACCAGAGGATGCCGGTGATCCCGCGCGCGAATGGCTGAGTGCGGGACTACCCGGACGTGAACTCGGCGGCGGGGACGCGGGAGAGGAGACGCGGGAACGGGGACGGGGGGCGGGAGACGTCACACGCGGGACAGGGCTGGGTGTCGTGGGGAGTGGGACAGAGCTTGGGGAAGGTGGTCGTGGTTGATCTTGGACGGGTGGCGCAGTTAGCTCAGAAGGAAGCGGCGTTGTGGGTGGCGGCGGGGAAGCTTCCGAAGTCGGTGGAGCAAAGGTAATGTCATCTATGGGAGGCGAAGAGGGAGATCTATCGGGGGCAGTCTTGTCTGTATCGCTATGACCTTCTGCATTAGGAGCAGACTCCTTGGTCTCTAGAGCGGCAACTCCATTCTGTGTGGCTGATGGGGAAGAAGCTGTATCCGTTGTGGTCATATCACGAACAATGTTTCGCTTTGGTAGTGGTGGCGGGACCTGCGCTTCTACCCGGGATGTGGGAGATTCAGAATGAGGATGGGGGACGGAGGGATGGGACGGAGGGGGGGTCAGTAACTTCTTCGCGCTGTCGCCCTCTTTCTCTCTTTGTTTTTCCTTCTCCTTGGCGTTCTCTCCACTTTCCTTACCCCAGCTAACAGCCCTCTCTCCCAAGGCGCTAGCCATCTCCCAGAGCTTTCTTCGCCGTGGGGGAACGGGAGGCTTCTCCGAAGCCGGAGACAAGGACACGCCGTTGGTATACTGATTTCCCGTGCCCGCAATAGCCAGCGGAGAAGGCGTCCACCGAGTATCACCATTGGTAGCAAATTTGGGGGCTTGAACGATCTCTTCTTCCCATATCCGCTCCAAAACCCCAACTCGCACAAATGCCCACAAGGAACACGTGTTTCGAAGCCTCGTCAGGCAATAATTTGACGTACACAGGGGATGCGGGACGTTTTGTGTTTGTACCTGAAGGACGCGGGAGGACGTAATGGTATTAAGAGGAGGTCGAGAGGAAGTGCCAACAGCGGACAAGGACGCCGATGATGTATGCACGGGTGCTGGAGCGGTTGGCGAAGTGGACGTGGTTGCGGCAGCGAGACGGAAAACGTACACCTGTCCAGGCGGCTCGCAGTCCGGCGACTGTGGTGCACTAACATTGTGATTCTGCGTGGTACCCAGCGCAAGGGGATATTTGAACCATGAACCCCCATTCGTGCTTTGGGAGCGTGAAATGGGAGTCGTGGATGGTACTCGTGCGATGAGCGTGCCGCAAAGAGCACAGGACAAGGAAGACGCGCTTATCGACTGAGGGTGTTGGTAGAGTTCTTGGACCAGACTCGAAAAGGGCAAAGGCTCTACAGTCAACATCCCGGTGTGAATTGCCGCCAGGACTGAGCGACGAGACAACCAATTCAGGGAAGGCGCAAGGTCGAGCCGCACAGTGGGTTCCCTGATTGGCATACCGTCAGAGCAGGCGAAAAATGGTTTGGTCAAGTGGCTTACGAATCCTCAGTAAGCAGACGAGCAAGGAATGGCTGATTTAGAAGGGTCGAGATAACAGGAGGAGTCGGCTGGGACGCTCTCAGCCCCCTCAGATGCGTGACGAACCCAGTGAATTCAGCATAGGGTGTGTGCGTGATCATGAAACGAACCCTGGGCACTTCTCCAACACGCAAGTCCTCACGCTGGACCCATTTGCCCTTTCCCATAGTAACATTGGCCTCGTGTGCGTCGCGTTCAGCTGCCTCTTTTTCGGCATGGAGAGACTGCATCTGGACTTGCATGTCCTTGACCGCATCTTCGGCAATCCTGAGGGCTTGCTCCGCATCGTGCAGCTTCCGCTGGCTTTTGGCTTGATTGAGCCGTGCTTCCGCAACCATAGTGTTCGCTTGATCGAAAAGACTCGCACTGAGATCATCGAGGTCTTTTTCGATATCATGACGTGCAGACTCCGCTTGTCCACGTTGAGCGGCCTCCTCCGTCGCGCGTTCCATCAACCTGTTGAGCTCTACCGTCACATGTGCCTTTTCCACAAGCAGACCCGTGTTCAATGCTGCCAGGTGATGGCTCCGTTCGAGTTCGAGGGAAGAAATGGTGACCGAGGCATTTCGCAGTGAGGAAGAAGTGTCGTGTATTTGATCCTCGAGGCCCGACACTCGATCATACGAGGCGACGAGCTTGCTATTGAGCTGCGTAACCTGAGAGAACAAGTCGGTCACTTGGGCACGCAGAGACGCGATGATCTGTGCTTGGGCTGCGGAGGCGTCCTCGTCGGTCTCGTCGTTCACGGCTCCACTGTCAGGAAGGGTGGTGAGCACGCCCATGCCAATGTTGCCGACTCTCGTACCTTTCTACGATTGGCTGTGAGTCCGCCATTGTACACGGTAGTGCTGGGCAAAAAGTCGGTGTTCCCGGAAAGCGCAAAAATTAAACCTTAACCCCGATCGGGAACCGGCTTTCAAGTACTAAAACATCCGACGCGTACACATTACAAGACAGCTCACATGCATGTTCTTAAAGATTTTCCTCTGATATACTGGCTCGCTGTATCCAAGCATCGTGTCGAACTACCAACTCTCTTACGATATCCTCCTCGATCTCCTTGTGTGGTGCAGATGGCGAGGACTCTATCTCAATCCATGTTTCTTCATATTCAAGTCCATTGGGACCAGGTTTACTGTTAGATGAAATTGACTTTGGGGACACCAATACCACGCGATGTTTTCGGTGGTGCAAGTCGTTTCCAATGACGACTTGGTGTCCATATCTCTCGAGGGCCTGACGCGCTTTGGGTATGAGTAGTGCTTGGTCCGTCTCAAGCTGATCATCCGACATTTAAGCAACCATAGTGATGTCTTGCTGTCATACGTACCTTGAAAGAGACGACAAACCCACCGGGAACCCACTCCGAAACCAATGGTTTCAAAACTTTGGGCACTTGATCCATTTCTATGTGCAAACTACCCTTTCCTGATTGGATCTTGTGTTCCGACTAACCAACACCATGCGTATCATGTTAGTGACCGTCGAAACACGTGCACTGTTGGACTGACCATTCTTTGCCTGGGTAAAAAGAAGTCGCTGACAGCAGCAGCGAGGTAATACATTGCCTTTGGTCCCAATTTTTTCATTTCTTTGCTGATGGCGCGTAACAGATAGAGGTAATCGTTTACCGTGACAAACGTGAGGGTATGTAGATTTCCCTCGGCCTGCACAGCCTTGTAGGCGCGCAAGACGGACAACAGAGCTGAGCGTTCAGACATCTTCACTGTGATACGCGACTCGGTCACGTCCCCTGAAGGGTCGTTCGAGGGTAATGATGCGGAGTCAGTTGTGGAAAAAGAGGGCAATGCGGAATCTATTTCGAGAAAATCAAGGAAGGGATGCGTCGAATGGGAATAATTGCGGCTGAATGGCTGGAGGCTAAACTGCCGATGCATGAAGATGACGGCATATCCTTGTTTCAAAAAATATTCCGCGGACGTTGCACCTCGAGTTCCTGGAAGAAAGATGAGCCTACTTTGAATGGTAGAGTGGGGCAACATACCTGCACTGAAGTTATCAAGAAATCGAACACTAGAGTCGAATGAGTCATGATCATGTCTTCACCTGAAACATGGGCTCACACATTGAGTTCCAATGGAACAGTTGTACCCCCGCTCTACTCCAGCTGTACCATCAATACATGCAATGCACTGAAGCAGTGGATCATTCACCGTCACGAGTACAACATTCCTTCCTTTCTCGATCTGTCTATCGATGAAGTTGGATACACCCTGAACATCAGCTTGGAGGGTACTCGGCTCTGGTTGGGTCGCAAAGTAAGACTCTGCGGAGAATGTCAAGGCATCAGACTGAGTTGTATCCGGCATTCTTGAACTAGCAACGCATGTAGAAGGAAGACGACAGAGAGGTAGCACAGCCACCTTTACCCTCTTCTCACTTTGGTGCTGTGAGCCAGTTGAAACGTCCGCGGCAACACCAGATTTTTCCGTCACACCAAGACCGACAAAGTAAACCCATTGGAATACTTATCACACACCCTGAGAGGTCTGATCAGCATCAGTATTGTCCAGGCTCCGCTGCCAGCCACGCTGCGCAGCCGCCACAACCTGATGCCGCTCAGCGGAGATATTTGCGGACTTGGAATTGTATGGTTGATTCTGCCGTTCCAAAATTGGTCGAGCATCATCGTGTAAGGACATAGTACTTACATGATAGACTGCAAGCTCTGAAACAACCATTTCCATGACCTGGACTTTTGCTCGCTTACTATTCACGGATATAGTATTGTTATGCAATGCTGACACGGTCAAGGTACGTACTAGGAGATCAGGCGTTGACTCCTCAGGTCCTGGAGTCCCCATCAAAATAACAGAAACCCTGTGCAACGAGAAAGTTTCCGGCGGACCCTATGTGCGACTCATCGGATACCAGCTTACTTACCCAGGAGACTCTGATTGGTGGGTCCAAGTTTCCACTGAGTCAAAATACTTCATGGCTATGTAAGTAGATGCTTGAAACAAAAGATGTGACCGTGCTGTCACTTGCGCGCATCTCTTATTAGTACTACTGTGGGGAATCAACCCTCTCCGACCTGCCTTCTTTCCCAACGTCATATGTTCAGACCTGGAACCAGACTCAGTTACAACCCAGCGATTCATTATTCTGGTGCCTACGGTTCTCAGAAATGGCGTCCGACAGTTTCATGCCTCTACATATGAAGTGTAGGTCTCCGCGGCATTCGATAACTTATCCCACATCAATAACTCATGCCACACCAAGTGGTCATCGTTGTATGCCAGGTAATCGCCATTCTTTGTACTGCTGCGAGACTCCTCTACCGGTGGTACACCAGGCTGTTTTGGTGGGATGACATCTGGGCCATGATTGCAGCCCTGTGGACTATCATATCTGTCGTGGGCTTTATACTTTGTGACTTGGCGGTGGGTGAGTACTTGGGGCTGCCTATGAAGCTTATGCTTATCGCTGAAGACGTGAAGATCAGTTTTCTCTCCATAACCAAATCGCCAGGTGGTTCGGTTCACTATCTTTCAGTGCCGTGCCATGGTCAGTGGTCATGGCAATGTATATCCGTCATGACGTTCTTCAACTCCAGCGACCCAGGTCTGCACGCCTCAGCATCTTTGTTTCCTTGGTTCGCATCTCGAACCCAAATGGTTCATCGCGGCACATAGCGCTGGCCTGCATCACGTCTTTTTTCGTCATGTTTGTCACATCTATGGCACTGCAGATCCATTATTGTGTAGTATCCCACTGCCAAGCTTCTCCCTCATTTGCGATCGTGCAGCTCACTAGTAAGCCTCTTTACTATACATCACATTTTTCATAATGATTGCAACTACACAGTGGTCGTCCTGGGGAACGCCCTTCTTGTTCTAGGAGCAATCCCTCTCCTTCGGGACATGCACTTTTCTAGGAATAGACACATTCTTACCCTTTCAGCGTTCTTGTCGTGGATTCTCATTTCTGCTGTCTCCATCGCCGAATCAGTGTTTTCGGTCTATTCCGTCAGTCATACTCGGGTGACATTGATCCTCGCCGAGTCAAAGGCATGTCCACACCTCTTCTACCGTCACTTTTTCCAGTTAGCTGACGTCATTTCGATTTGTTTGTGTTCCCCGCGTTTCGTCCATTACGTGTCTCTTTAGGTCGCCGTGTCCCTCTTCATCTGCAATACCCTCGTCTTGCTCGCGTTCGTGTGCCGCATCGCGAGACGTTTGAGAAATCAGGACGGGGTCGACGTCGACGGGTCGTTCTGGCGTGAGCCTAGCCCAATGACAACGATCCACCTCAGCCAGGTCACTGCTGGCACGTCTAACGATGACCATCCGAACATGATTACGACGCCGACAGAGTCCACTATCTCATGGAGAGTGTACTCTGAAGCGGAATCCACGGAACATGCAGACGACGCTGTCAAATATAAGAGCGGACGTGGTGGCGGAGCGATCGATCTGGACGGCTAACCACCGTGAGAGGAGAGCGTTGGAGAACCTTACCTCGTTGAGGCGGGTTATTTGATACCATCGACATTCACTATGATATCTGAGTCGTAGAGAGCGCGTGCTGCACAGGGTAGCATACTCGACACCTGGAGACCCCGTGTTGCAGTGCAAATGGAGCTCGACAGGCTTTGATATTTGATTCCAGTCTCTCATGACTACGATGCATCGTGTGCAAACATCCTCTTCCATTCAGGTTTAGGATCATGTTCAGGATTCCAGGGATGAATGTCAAGAAATGGAGAAACTAATGTGCCAAGAGGTCGACACTAGTACATACATCTACCCATTGTCCAGAAGTGACACAACAAATATATGGGAAAGAGTCAACTCCATTAGGTTCACACACAGAAGGGAGGTAGGGTCCAGGAGGAGACGGTCGAGACTGCTGAAAAGCAAATTGTTCATGCTGTTTCAAAATTTAGCGACAAAAAAACTCACCATAGGTTATCCATCAACGCGCGCGCGTTTTTTCGGGACTTCTCCATTGGCGTCGGATGTTCCGTCCGTTTCCATCCATCGCTTGGGTGATTGAAGCAACGCTGATGACCCTGGAGTGTCCGGTGCACAGCACTCCACGTCCATAGGATACGGGTGCAAAGTTCCCAACGTGTCGCTTTGTGGTGATAATTCATCGCGTGTAGCGACGCGGCGACTGGATACAACCGATCGCGACCCTAATCTCCCAAAGTCTTTTGCTGTCAGCAAATGCCCTTGAAGGATTTGCCCCATGTGTGTTCGCGCGAACGGTCGTCCTCTCCTCCGGATGGAAAGAAGCGCCATGATAGAAGGCAGTGGCGAACCCGAGAACCTCATTTCGTTCTCTTCGATGCTACCAGGAATGTTGAACATGTTCCACCGCATTGCTGCATAATTTGACGACTCGTTCGTAGGTACCCCGAGAAAGTGGCACAGCTGAAGGTACGAATCATAGTCTCTGAGATAAAGCTGTCCAGCGAACACGTTGAGCTGCTCGATCAACGTCCAAGGTGGACTCCAATCGGACGGAAGGGGTGGGATGGTATACAGAGTAAGATTGTCGGATGGTTTCATCCGCTGGGACGTGCGGGGTGCATACACGTGAAGATGGACATGCTCGCTCGCCCTGATGTCTGGCAATAGGCAGTTGACTTCGAATGGACTCAGTAGAACGAGTAGCGGGTGACGGCCCATTTTACGCGTGAGAACCCACTGAACAGGTCGGAGATATTGATCAATGGTTCCTTGCGTGGACTCGGGCTCGATCGTTTGGCAAAAGTCCACTGTCGCCAAGACGAGTGGGCTCCAGACGTTTGATTCGACAGTAGCCGCAGAGCTCCTTTCCAAAGTCGTGAAGACAGGACGAAAAGCACCGCTCGTGTCCAATATGTTTCCCGTGTTCACAAATTCGACGACGTCTGGGTGAAGAAAGTGTTTGAGTGGTGTCGCCCTGGGAGGCAGTTCCACCTCCCGTTCGCGCTCCTGCTCACGGTTAATCTCTCGTTCTTGTTCTTCTGCCATCTCTGCATTCGGAAGCGATAAAACTCCGATATTTTTGAGGCGCTGACGAATTTCTGGGTCAAGATGGGACAGCGAGCGTGACGCATTTTTGGCTTCGGATGGCGCATAGAGATTGGTCAGTGATTTAACGTCCGGCTGGAGCCACGCATCTGCCAGCTTCTCTCGCGTAATCTTTTTGCTGGCAAAATCGGTCCAGGCACGATATCTAGCTTTATGATTCATGCCCTGTTGTGCCCAGCAAGGCGCTCGCTGTTGAATATCTGTCCAGGTCTCATTTATCGCCCAGCTCAAGACGTCGACAGTAGTAATTCGGGTGTTCGGATCCTCTTTTGTGGCAATAGCGCGGATGCTACGATCAACTTCAGGCGGTGCAAAAAACACGACCGAATGACCATGTCCCAGTTTGCGCATCCGCATACAACCTGAATTCATAAGCCATGACATTAAGAACTGAATCATGGGGCTGAGACGAACCTTGAACTAAGCGATCCTTTGTGACCTTGGGTCCCAGCGTGACCGCCGCTCGTGACCCAATAGGCAGTTTGATATCAGTCCCCCTTGTATGTGCATGATCAAGATAGACAACGCAACGATCTAGCTGTTGAGAAAATGAAGACGATGACAATGGTATAGTGAACCCGTTTCGCATGAGTACCATCATTTCATCATTCTCGTTGAAATAGACAGCCCCAGCAACGGTTCCGACTATGCTCAGCCATGCCCTGGCTACTTGAAGATTGGAAAAGTCGAGGATCTGCGCACCGACATCGAGCAATACATGAATTTGTGGCTCTTGCGCAACTACAGTATGGAGGAACGCAATCGTGGATCTTGGTTTGCCACTCTCGTGGGTTACTGCATACGATTCATTTTCGGGTTGAAGAAGACACGCAAGAACCCTGGCATTAGTCGCCTGCTGATGGTTGAGGTCGCGCTGAGCAATAGACATCGGTAACAGCCAGCGGCCGTCATTCGTACCCGAGAATCCTTGTAACGCAGGTCACCGATAAGAGTCGAAATTCACAGGGGGGAGAACCTACCAGTTATAAGCTGTTCTCGCTTCTCTGCTAAATCCCAGCTAGATACGCAAAGTTTCCAAGGGTATTCCTTCATTTCATGCGGAAACACCACTCGTGAAAGGTAGAAATCAATTGCTCCTTGATTCCGTGCAAATAGTGGGTAAACGATCTTGTCCCATTGCTCCGACGACCTGAGGTTGATCTCCTTCAGCTTCCGAAGTGAGTCCGGCAATGACCTGCTATCATATTCCTTGACCCATATTGCATATTCTATAGATGGGTCATCTTCGTCCAGCAATGTTTCAAAAGCATCTCTAAGTTGTTTCTCATTGAGGCCACCATAGTAGTATGATAGGCATGTGAGAATGATAGTGATGTCTGGATGACCGAAGTGGGTTTTGGGGGCCGGCAGGTCTTTGGCCCGATACGGGACAGCAAGCATTGTGGGGGATGAGGAACTACTGGGGTATCGCGGCGTTGGGACAAGGCCATAGTCAACACGCCATCTCCTCTCTGCGAGAGAAAACAGCAACACGTTGGAAGACAAGAGACCTCGGAGGAGGAGGAGCCCACTCCACACTTGCTGAGAACACAAGTTAGCATACTCCTCCACTCTCTTGGCCGTGTCGGGAACTTGGAGGACATGTTCGTCAGATATGAAACTCCGAATGGCATCCTGCAACGCCGGGGAGACGCCTTGGAACTTGAAATTGGGAAGCTGACCAGCCATTACATCTTCCACGATCGACGATACCAGATGTCGGCCGACATCTGAGGGTCGCAGGAGGTGAATGTGTGGGAATGATCCAGGCGGGCCGCTTTCATATTCTACAAGTTCAGGGGCGTATTTTGAAAGGGAGAATATGTGTTTCTTTACGAGGCGCAGGATCTGCTGAGTAATTGTCCATCGGTCGGAGTATCCGTCTGTATGCTGTGGTAGGCCGATTGTGTAAATCAGTCGGAAGCGGGCATGAAGGATCTCATCGCTCTCGTCCAGGATATCCCGAGCGTGCGAATGAAACCATTGCTGGAGCGTCGGATACTTGAATGCGCTGTCCAGATCATCGCTAGCATTCAAACTGTGCTCGTCATGAGAGCCAGCCTTTTTGCTCCAACGGTTTGATGAGTTGCTCAGCCACCGGAATAGATCTCCGACAAAGCTATTCTCCGGGAGCTGAAGCTCAATAGTCAGCCAAAAAAGCAATCATAGATATGATACTCATATTCACTTGATTGAGTGATAAGACTGTCCCTACGTGTTTGTACATCAGTTGTTGGAAGTTTCCTGCTGTCCTGGCCACAGAATTGTCTTTATGTATCTGTTCCTCGACACTCATCAACTTGAGTGATGCAATGTGTTCGGGAAGGACAAGAAGTATTCCGCACTTCGTCATGCAACGGTGCGTGATAGTTCGTATGTCATCGACGCTAAACGTGACTTCGGATTCGGACATCTTATTAGAGTTGTCACCGGTGGACTCGATGGGACGGGAGAAAGGGATATAGTAAATCGGTCTGTTTGCGAGCCCACCAAGTCGAGAAACTAGTAAGTCGAACATTTGGACCGCCAGTGCTTTAGGGACAACGACCCGGACAAGCTGTTTTCCATTAGCAAGAACGGCCGCAGCGATCGGGATGATCACTGATGATTTCCCTTCCCCCGTCTTCACTTGCATTACAGTGTTTTCGCCGGATTTTGGGGACATAATCTCCATCGCCACTTCCGCCTGAGACCGACGGATCAGAAAGTTTCCTTGAACCTATCACGAAGGACGAACGTTAGTACAAAGAATAACTCGAATAAGAGAGTCGCACCTGGATTACAAGCCAATCTGGGAACTCTTCTGCATTCCATCCAT
>JBBPSN010000268.1:2842-15940 GCA_038093615.1 Austroboletus olivaceoglutinosus | reverse complement strand
TGACAATTGACTCTGTCTGTCGTATAGCCTGTGGTGATCGCGTGTTCGCTGCGAAAGTGTGCAGCGACCTGATTGGGATCTGAGCTGAGGATCGCATGACAATAGGCATTGTCTCCGATGGGCCAGAGGCAGTCTTGACTTGTTCCCAAGACGTCACGCAGCATCCATTCGTAAAATTCATTGCTAACGGGCAGGTTAGTACTTGTAAGGGGGACTACAAGGAAGTACACACGGATCTAATGGCGCGTTGTCTTGTGGATGTGACATCTTTAGCTACGTTGGAAAGCTCTGGAAGGGATATTGGAAGGGAGGAGCGGGAGGTTCGACGTATGGCATCAGTCTGGTCGAGTGTCGTCTCTTTATCATGTTACGATTCCGGCAAACAGAAAAAAACAGCTGTAGCCGAATGAAGATCACCTCCCTTGTATTCGATGAGGGAGTGTGAGCGTGTGGTCTTCATGGATCATTGGTTTCCAGATCACTCTGATCTGCCAACGAATATTTCGAGAATGAAAATTGAATTGAACGGCCCGGATCATCAGCGAATTCTTTAGGGAACGACGACGGGGCCTGATAGGTGAGGCTGCAATCAGCGCGCTGAGCTTTAGTATATATTGAGCGGCGAGCCGAGGATAAAAATGGCTCGCCCCCTGGCCTACCTCACCTTCCGCAGAAAAAGTCTTTCAGTATAATACAAACAGGCGACAATTATGCTTTAAAACATTCCCGAGCTGAGTATCGTTTCTCATATTATCCTATTCGTGAATATCTATTTTTGAGGTAAACGCCTGAGATAAGTTTCCACAGATCATGATGACAACGTTGACAAGGCAGTGCATGCCAAGTCCGCAGCTTTAGAGAATCGTTGACAACCGAACATCGGTGGGCTTAGGTCCGAGTCGGAGGGAGGCCTGAGCCCTCTTTCCAGCACTGCTATCGGAGCTAATCTCGCGTCGGCCTCTTTATGCCAGAGTTGGAGATTCCGCACACCAGACTTTTCTAGGTTTATTCACCAAAAATGTACATATGCGTAGTAACTTGGGCTGTGTGAGGGAGAATTTCGATCGTCTTGTCCAACATCAAAGCGACAACCACCCAAAGTGCACAGACTCCCAGAGACCCTGAATAATAATCTTCACAAAGTCGAGTTGGGCACGACGATAGCCCAGGCTTACAAGATCACATACCCGAAGCCGTCGAGAAGAGGGGCCACTTCGTCATCGTTTTGCAATGATAGGTGCAGCTGTGTCTCAAAAAACTTTTTTTCTCATTTACCACTTCCCGGCATTCATCTTCATGCCATGTTTATTACTCGTGCCAAGCTGTAGAACTCGGTAGCATTTGCCATCAGGTATGATGCCATACACGGCACGCCCAGGAACGGACGAGATTGGACGTAAAACAGGGTTACAATTCGCCTGCCAATCTGTGTCGCATCGATGTGTGTACCTCCATGACCCGCATAAATCATGTCGCTCTTCTGGAGGTACCCGCCCGACTAGCGCTCTTTGCACCGCCCAACATCTGGGAGCGACTAGTTTTATAACTGGGTGGAGTCAGCATAATCGAGCGAAGAAGATAAAAATAAAAAAGTTGCGATCGCTAACCTAATCTGGAGCTCGAGGATGATGCATCCGTTCGCCTTTGCATAGCTTTCACACGGCTTCCTCCGATGCGGAACAATGGGTGTCTAATTGTCGTGTACATTTTCGGAGTCGAATGCATTGCGGCCACGAGCCAGCGTCCGCCGTCAGTGATCCGTAGCGCCATTACTCTTCATAAGATCAATGGGTGTGTTCGCAGAAACAATATTGTACAGTGGAAGGAGATTAGTAAGTAGTGATTAGTGATTATGTAAATTGTTCACGCTCGGTTGTCTTCGTCGGTGAACCAAATTTGCTCTCAGCGTTGGGCACTCGGCCATCTCGGCCAATCAACATTTGCCACTCAGCCACAACGGGACTACTTGCTTCCTTCACTTCACCACTTTGTTCTCACTCTCACCCTCCCCTCGCCTTACCTTGTCCTAACTCGATGTCCTGCGTACATATGTATATGCTCATTGCCCGCATAGTAGCTATATATCTCAAATTATGCCTTGGGACCCTCGTCGTTTGCTTGGTGCACTATCAGACACCTGCTTAGAACTTACAAAGGATCCGCTTCCGACGACATCGACTAACCATCTCTAATTGGGCGGGTCTAGTGCGCATGGCCGATGAAAGGGGAAGCGCATGGCTGTAGAAAAAAAAGGTAAGTACACGTTTCAAGAAAACATACGAGCACTGCTACAGCAGGTGGTCGGGCAAGATATGCCGAACAGCCTGGTGCGTTGAGCGGTGGAAAATCGCATTGCCCTGAACCCTTGCAAACCATTTGGCATCGCGCGTGGTGAGAACCGGGTCACTATCGAGCCCATTGTCTTCGAGTTTTCATGTATCGCCCACTCTGGCTCCCGGCCGCCATCACTTTGATCAGCCACGGCTTGGCATTACGCGTCGAGTTTTACACCCCTACAGTTCGCTGCAACGCTTCGCTTGCCTACTTTGCAAGCCATGAAGCACCATGTCCCGGGACGTAGCATCCTAATTATTCGCCGGCCCTCTTGCAGTATTCTCCATTCCATGAGAATGATTTACCGGAGGGAACTATTACTGAATAAAATAATTCCGCAGCATGGACGTGCTCAGGTTGATGAGTGCACCGTGTGCACGTGCTGTGATCCGACGAGGCTCTGATCGGATTTAAAATTTCGGTATCGGATTTGCTTGTTCGGGAAGGAGGCGGGCACGTTGGTTGTTGCAACGGTGAGGGCGATGATTCTGACTCGACTGTGTTTCACTGTTTGGTGCATTGTTCAGAATGCAGGCCATGAGAATGCGGTAATCGCTGGCCTGGCTCGGACCCAATGTAGGGGCGCATACGTATGTCTTGGTGCCGGTGAATGGCAGTATTTACCTCGTGTGTCAATATAACAAACAACTGCGATGCTACTGAAACACTGTTTTCGATCTCAAATTGCCGTGCCTCCCTGCACCGAAACCACGATCCTTGCTTAATAAAGCAGTCGATATCAGGACCCTGCAATAGCCAGCTAATGATAGCAAGGCTGAGACTCGCAGAAGAAGAAAGTCAGTGGAAGTCAACATAAGCATGAAGTTGGAACCTCGGGAAGCCACATCAAATAGGGGGAATTCCGAGAAGAAAACCAATCTGTGCAATGTCCGAGTTAGGCGCCTAGGCAATCGAAGACATTCGGAAACTGGTTAAAAATTCGATTCTTCAACTTCTTCCTGGTTTCTGACAGTGGAAAACGTAACCGCGCTCCAAAATTATCAGGATCTGGACTATGGATGGGCTAGCAGAGCAAGGATCTAATTCACTTGTTCACGAGAGGCAGAACGCACAACCGTGTGAAGTCGGAGACAGCTACGATGCTTATTAATTTAGGAACGTCACGTGCCGTATGTGAAGCCATTCCCTGCGAGTCTTCTGAGCTCAAGTTTCGTCTCCCGACCTGCTATCACCTAAAATCTGCTACATGCACAAGAATTGTACGTAAGTGGATCAAAAATGTGCTAATTACAATGTTGCCTCAAATCACGCACACGCCTGGTGCACATCTTCTAGCAGGTCGAGCAAGGCTGCAAGGGATTAAGTATTACTCAGTCGGCCAGGTCATCCCATCCCGAGTTTAGTACGAAGCTTTGGGTTTCATCGAGGGTAAAAGAGTAAAATTAGTGCGTTTATGAAATTCATACGATGCTCTTCACATGCGGTTACAGATTGCCTGCCACGACTGTACGTCGGAGTAGGTTTAGCTGGATCTCTCGACCATGTTAGAATTTGCACGAGGATCATCTCCATATGGAACGCTCGACGGCTCCGATTCATTAATCCCTATGCTTCCTTGTCGGTCTCTTTGTGACACACTTTCGTGGAGCCACACTCTGAAGTGCTACATGGCAACTTGCTTAGCAACCGGAGCAAGTGAATTCCGAGACAGTGCGACGAACAAGTATACGGAACGATTCTCTACATATAGACGTTAACAGGTATGCCATCTATTGATGGAATATAATACACAAGGTGCACCCTCTACTATGGGACCTTGAAGATGGATGGAACCATCCAAATAAGCCCGATACCCCAAAAGAATCCGAATGATATCGCAATCCCGTCGGGTTGACTGCAAGCCTGTGACGGTCGCGTGCTGTGGATAGTTACAGTAAAGTCACATTTTTAGACTCATTAACTCGACTTCATTGACTCTCCCGGCTCTAAAAGATCTCAGTCTATACATATGTTCAGGGGAGAGTAGGAATACATCAATTTTTCTAATGCCGTCGCCGTCGCCGATGGAGCGGGAAGCGAGGAAAACAAGGTAATAAATAGATCGAAATAGGGGTATCTCATCACAGCTCATGCGTCCCGTCTACATTGGTGGAGTGTATCTCTACGTGAGAACATTCCTCCACAAGAAGGACACGTCCATCTTAACAGCTTCAAATGGACAGCCAAAATATGACGAGTCAGGCACCTCCGCTGCATCGGCCGCGCGTGGCAACCGCGCCACATACATATGACTGTTTCTGTAGTGTCCCCCATGGTGATGCCGTGTTCACTGCGAAAGTGTGCAGCGACCTGACCGGGGTCTGAGCTGAGGATCGCGTTGCAATCACAATTGTATCCCATGTCCCAACGGCAGTTTTGATTGGCCACGAAGGGGTCCACCAGCATCCACGCAAGAAAATCAGCACTGATGGCGTGTTAGCACCTAGTAGGGAAGACAAAGGGAATTACACACGGATCTACTGGTGCCGTGTCATGTAGGATGTAGGTCATTTTAGCAACGTCGGAAATTTCTGGGTACTAGGGACTCAGAGGTGGAGAAGTGGGGGTATTTAAGGCATGACTCTGTCGGAATCTTATCATCCGACAGAACATCTGCTGTAGCCGAATGGAAAGGACCGCCCTCCTTGTATTCAGGAGCGAGCGTAAGCACATGGTGTGAAAATATCATAGGTATACTTTAATAAACGATGACTGGGAATCTCGGGTTTGAAAATTGAATATGTTTCATTTCGGAGAGACTTTCGAAGCGATAAAACAGGGAATGACCAGTGGAGATTTAGGAAGGGGACCTGTATCGACCGGCGATCACCGGATGTCTGTGTGTCGGCAAGGGCTGACATTCAAATTTTTAAGATCCCAATTGATAGACGCGCCATCATCACGAGAACTGACACGTTGCGCTGAGATTCAATAGATAATTCCCATGGGCTGGGATCTATCGGAAGGAATGGGCGCCGACACAGAATGCATGTGTATCTGCCATGCATACGGTCAGGTGCGACCTCGAAGCTAGACATTATGCATAATGAATTGAAACCTCTACTAGAACGTCTTGGCTGCATACTAGTATATGGTAGCTTCTCAAAGCGCGGAATTGCAATCTCCGTGAACGTCGCAGAATTCCTATTGTTCATCAGCCCCCTTGTATTCACGAATGTGTTCACGAATCCTCTGATCTTCTACCTGATAGAATGATTGACAAACGTAATTAAATACATCCCACGTCCACAGGTTTGAGGATGTCGAGTGAAATGAATGTCGGTGCCAGTGGGCTGTGTTCGAGCGGGGTCTCAGGGTTTCGCAGCACTGTGTGGGCAGTTTCAGTCGCGCCGCTTCGCCTCTTTGGGGAGCGGGTAACTTCGTATACCGAGTGTCCTTTGGGTTTTTTCGCTTTGCTAAAGATAAAATCAGGGGATGGGCATTCAGGATACTGGGCATGTGTGTTTGCCGTGTGGGAATATTCATAATGATAGAATGCCAAAGCCGCTTAGAAGGCGCGCAAACACTCTAGACAAGGAAGTCAGCACCCTGTTAGCACAGACTTACACAGTCACTCGGCGCCATCACCTTAATTGTGGCCGTTTGTCGTACCTCTATGACGGTTCAGGTGCATCCGCTTGCGTTTGCTACTCGTGGTCGGGCCGCACTGGTCGGCTGCATGACGCGCAAGGTGAGGCAGGCGAAAAACGGCAACACACGTGTACTCATGGCATATAATGCGTACCTCAGCCCGATCGAAGATCGGAGAACATGCGTGGGTGTCAGTGGTGACGGAGCGGCCGAGTGAGCAATAACTCACATTGCCGCTCACGAGCAGGGCCTCTTAGTGATGCAAGACTGAATCCTCACGCTCTCCTGCGTCACAATGTCTAGATGCATATTGCGCTCGCGAGCGGTCTAATTCTTCTGAGGCGTCAGCGAGTTTGAGGCGAAGGAAACAATCTGATTTTGAGTCCAACTTCGAAGGATTCTCTTACCTTCTCCCCACTTCTCCACACTCATCCATAGTAGTTGATTGTTCGTCGCTAGCAACGGGCTCTCGGATGATTCCATCCGAGAATTACCGGTGAAGCTTAAGATCGGCGTCTTTGATCTATAACGTCACCGTGTGAAGTCTATGAAACGTCCTGCACTAAAACGGAAACAACGTCACAACGCCTCGTCAAGTGATACATTCTCAATCCGATGGGAACTTGCAATGTGAGCGGAAGACCCCTAATTACGACAGTGATGTGAACACCAGAATCCTCTTACGCTCGTTTGTCCCCGTTAGAAGCGAGGTGTTGAAGCAAATAATCCAAATGTGTCCTGTAACGCTTATCTCGGGCACGTCGGGTGTTTCGGTTTTTTTCGGAAAAAAAACGTGTTGTTTGCGCAGGGACTGCGGTACGGCCCACCGCATTCGTCTTGCCACTTTTTCCTCGCCCTCGTCTTCCCCTTGTCCTTACTCCACAGCTTACACACACACACGTACTGTCGCACACAGCGTGACTCCGACCCCACTCCGACGTCTGTGGGCGCGCGTGGCATTTCTGCGTCTCCTGGACATCGAGCAGGTTGAATACTGCCTCGCAAACTTTCTTCGTTCCGATGGCTGCGGACATGCCTCTCAGGTCACGCGTGGAGACCCACATATTCTGTCTAGTACACGGTCAGACGTCTGCGCAGAAAGGATCCGATTCCGACAATGTCGATTGTTTGGTCACTGCACCTGCCAACTTCTGACCCTCGGTATTATTTCATCTCCGATGAGGCAGTTCCAGTGCCGACGAAATACGAACAGAGGCAATCGAAAAAACGGAGAGAACACAAGCAATAAATAAACAACATGTGAAGAAATCTCCCAGAGTAGAAAGAAATGTGAGCGTACCAAGCAAACCTTGTCCTATCATGAGACTCACTCATTCCGCCTACCGGCATATCGGTGCAATGTATCCCTTCGTGAGAACATCTCTTACATGCGAGGCACATCTACCACAAACCGGTTATCGTGTCTACTGCATTTCCCACACCGATAGCACGATCCTTGCGAAAGTGTGCAGCGAACCCAGGAGAGGATCGCGCTGCATTTGTGTCCGTCCAATGTCCCAGAGACAGGTTTGATTCGTCAAAAAGGGGTTAAGCTATTACCATGCAACGATTTTGGCATTAGGCGTACATATATCAATATCTGCGACGGAGAGGTTGAGAGGTGCGCACGATTCAACTGACGATATGTCTTGTAGTAGGCAAGACGTCCTCGATAAGACGAGAAAGCTGTGGATAAGGGATGGGATGGGTATTTACGAAGGTATAAATCTGGACCGTACCCCGACACTTCACCCGTGTTGGACCCTGCCAGAGCATATTGCATAACAAGATCCCAGAATGTCGGGATATGGGCTTGAAATATGAGGAAGGAAAAAGTAGTCAGCGCTTCCAAACGACCAAGATAGGCATACATTACCTTGAGTACCTAGCCCTTGGAATATGCTATTTTGATGAGTTGGCAGTGAGCGGATAGGAAACGAGTTGCTGGCAAACTCATAATCTTCCGTCGTCGAGCGCCCGGTTCGCTGTCACCTTTCACTCGCCTGGATAGTGGCTCGGCGAGCCATGAGGCGAAATGTTCGCCGACCTTACATTTGCCGGTCCTCTTGTATTCTCTGAACGGATGATTCAACGGCGTGAATTGTTACATTACAACGAATCCGCAGCAAGCCAACGACATGTGTACGGTCTTGGAAATACTGATCGGGATACTGTCGGGGTCGGATTTGCCTCTTTGGGGAGGGCGGCGGCGATTATCGAGGCAGTGAGCTGACTCGTTCTCCTGTTTCACTGCTTCTTGCATTGTTGAACATGGGCGTCGAGCACACGCGGTGATCGCTTGTTTAGCTTCGGAGACCCGGAGTTTAGGGCAGTGATCCTTCCAACAGAAAATTTCGTACGGCAATGTAAGGGACTCAGGGCAGCCACAGGAAAACACGAACAGACCCGAGTCTATCGGCGGAACATCGAACTCAAGGCACCCCATGGAACAAACTTATCCAATTTTGCAAGAGGATGAAAGCGGTTTCATACTCATTAATCATGGTCGGGAGTCCTAGGTAACAACCTCTGTCAAACGATAGTCGGAGGTAAATTTCTAATAAAATAAAATAAAATACCCACTGATTTCTTGTACCTCTTCACCTGTATGTGATCCATATAATAAAGGACAGGTCCCCGACTCCGACGAGGAGGGTTCTGTCGTGCGAGATCCTGCGGATGCTTCTGCAAAACGACTCTATATTCAGTTCGTGAGAAGGAGACTGGGTTTGACAGCGTTGTAAAGGTCACGTGATCTATGAAAGCCAGACTCGAGACCCTGCCACAGTTGCATCCAGTCTGACACCCCTCAGCAAACTCAACGCTGCGACGAGCCACAGCGCATGTGCGTTTCGACAGGAATTGGAATCTGACATTATCATCAGGGCCGACTAAAGACTGTACTGGTGAGTTCTAGATTTATTGTTTTTGCTGAGTCGGCGTGAACATGTTCGTTGAACGAAGAATCTGACTAGTCTCATTGAATTTGGAACCTTTGACGACGCTAGAGTTATACCTCCAGTACCTTTAATAGCATCTCAATGTCAGCTGCACTCAATGCACGTGCCGACTCGTCCTCTCAGTCGGCCATGACACTTCCTGATCTCTCCCTTGGCTCGTTGGTGTCTGGCATCTCTACACCTGGTCGAAACCACAGAGTCCCCTCCGTATCTTCCCAAACGACCGCCCCATCCTCTGCGCCGGTGTCCACTCCTTCGCCACCGGATCCAGCGGGGGCCGCCACTAGTGCGCGCAAGCGGATGGACGAACCCGGATCTGCTCTGAGACGAGTAGCCATCTCTGGTAACGATGAAGGAGACGAAGTAGGAGAGAGCGGCGTCAGGGACTTTTTGAACACTCCCGGACATAAATGGGTCGATGGCCAAGACACGCCCGTGGCGAACCGTAAACGTACTCGAGGGACCTCGGGTGGCAACAAGGGTGTCACACTCACGCTCCGCGATCAAGAAAAGGTAAAACTTTTGTTGTCTTGTTTTTAATTCGTTCTGTTTCTTGTCGTGCATGTGATTGACCTCCTGTACTTCGCTCCAGCACATCGACAACCTCAAAAAGGAAAACTTCAACATCAAGCTACGCGTTCACTTTCTCGAAGAACGCCTGGCTCAACTTGCACCTGACCAAGTCGACGCGGCCCTCAAACAAAACGTGTCCCTCAAGGTCGAGGTACAGCAACGCGGTCTCGAGCTCAAGAAGCTCAAGCGACTCGTGCTCGAGCTCGAACGCGAGCTGGAGCGTTCTCAAAAAGAGCGTGGAACAGCAAGCGCACGGGATCGGGAACGCGATCTCGAGACGAAGCTGCAGGAACGCGAACACGAGATTCGAGAGCTGCGGCAAGGGCGCATGTCCACGGTTGATGAAGATGCTCTGCGACGGGCCGAACTCAGAAGCGAGGAACTCGAGGAGGAATTGGATAACGTGAGAGGGTTACTAGAGGACAACATGGAAGAGATCGAGCGTCTTCGTGAGATCGTCGAGAAACGTGGTGATGATGTCTTTGATGGGCGGGTGGACAACAGGCACGAACGGTGGCATCAAAAGCTGGAAGTGCTCGAGGCCGAGAACGAGGCTCTACTTGCGCGGATAGAGGACCAGAATGAGCTTCTTCTGAGAAAGGAGGACGAAAGGGAAGACCTAATGGACGAGATCACACAGCTGGGCTTGGAGATTGAGGACCTTCAACGGAGGAGGGAGGCAGAGTCAATTCAGCGAAGCGAGAGCCGAGCCCAAATTCTGGAAGCGCGAGAAGAGCGGGAGGCTGTGGAGGAGGATCTCAACTCTGTGCGTGACAAACTCGCGGCGACGATGATCGAGCTTTCCCAAAAAGAAGACGAGATTGAAATGAAAAACAAAGAGATTGAGGACCTGATCGCTGAACATGATCGAATCGTCGCGGTGGTCGAGGAAGAGTGGCGAGGAGAAGTCATGGAGGCCCGTGGACAGGTCGAAGAGCTCCGTGATGTATACTCCTTTGTTGCCAAGCACCCACCGCATACTGATCGCTTTTCGTGTCTAGGCCTTGGCAGAACGAGAGACAGAGTCGAAAGAACTTCGTCTCAACATCTCCGAACTCGAAGCAAATACCAACGAGCTCCATGCCAAATTTGAAGCGACCCTGCAACATCTCGAGAAAGAGGCGGAAGAAAAAGATGCTGAAATCGAAGTAGCCAATCGAGAGATAGAGAAGATGAGCGAACAGATATACATACTGGAAGAGGAGAACGACCGGATCAAGGAGGAAAGTGAACGTGTTCGTGAAGACGATGCCGTTGAACGGGAACGACTGGAGGTACTTGCGGCAGCGCTAAAAGAGGCGAGTTCAGCAGATAACACCAAGTCATCCGACTAACTTGGGCTGTTCCTAGAAAGTCAATACACTCAAGACACAACTTCAAGATCTCCAAGACCTTTACGATCAGACTTGCCGAGACATTCTTGCTCACCGAACACGACAAGAGGAATTGGCACGCCACGTCGAGGGTCTGGTTGCCGAAGTGAAAAACGAACGTGAAGAGAGGGAGCGTGTAGAACAGGAGTTCCTCGAAGTCGAGAAAGACTATGATTCTCAGCTTCGGCATGAACGACGGAATGTCGAAATCAAGGAGTCTGCTCTCCAGTCTGCTCTTGACAACCTTGCCAAGAGCGAGACGCTCTTCGAACAACGCCAGTCTGATATCAAGGCCGTGCAGGATGCGCTTCGCACCAAGGAAGAAGAGTCCAAGAAGCTTGGCGATTCGCATACTACAGCCAAGTTCTCACTTCAGCTCGAGGTTGATCGATTGAAGCGTGACTTACAGACGCTCGAGGATGCTCTTGCGCGCGCACGCCAAGACATTGCATCTCGCGAAGGAACCACGCGCGAACGTGATCTCACGATCGACAAACTGCACAACGAAGTTCGCGATCTAACCACGCGTCTCGGGAATCAAACTCAATCGCGTCTCCACCTCTCTGAAAAGCTCGACGTTACCCAGGCGAACTTGAAGACTGCCGAGTCCGAAGTAACCTCATTGCGTTCGAAGGTCCACGAACTCGAAGCCAGGTTGACAAAAGATCAAAAGTCACTGTTGAGCAGTGAGAGCCAATACCGCGACCAGCTTACAGAGCGCAATACATTGTTGCTCACCATCTACCAGTACATGGACAAGATCCTCGGCGTAGACAAGACCCCGGTACGCTCTTTTTTCTCTTGCGTCCCCGTGTTTTCCCTTGACAGGGTGTGTCTGCAGAAGAAAGGTGGTCAAGCCGAGACGAAACCGTTCACTAACTTCAGCGTCTTTCATGACAACCTAATCACGCGACTCAAAGCGCTCAGTCAGATACAATTGGACTTTGATAAGCGCGTCAAGGAAGCCGAAGCGCGATTCACGGAAAAACTGACAGATATGCGGAAACAGCTCGACACGCGGTGGAAGCAAATTGACAGGTTTGAGACCAGCGTCAAAGCGTATGGCGATGCTAAGGCAACGTGGCGGCGCAAATATGTGACGAAAGAGGGCGAGCTGGAGGCACTAAAGGTTCGTCGTCTCGTCTCGTAACTCTAGTCCCTGTCTACAGGGCTCGATTTGGTGATGCTACAGGCCACCAACGTCGATCTCGTTCAGCAAGTTGCGACCGCGCGACGTCCCACACAGGGTGACTCGCAAGAGATACGGACGCTCTTGTCGCGCGCTGTGAATGCGGAAAAACGACTGGTAGTGTCGAACAACCAGCTGCTTCAGCACGAAGAGAAGATATCGAGTTTGAACCAGAAGACCACAACCGCGGACGCCAAGTGGGAAACGCGGGTGAAAGAGTACGAGGTGCGATTGAAGGCCGCGGAGGAGAAATACAAGCGGGAGCGGCAAGGGAGCAAGGAACGGGTCCTTGAGCTCGAGACTCAGATCAAGTACGTGATCGTGACAGTCGTGTTGAATGATTCGCTGATCTGCGCGGCCGTTTTGCCAGGAGCTTGGAGCGGCAAACCGAGATTGCTCAGAAACGCAACGCACAGCTGGATACTGTGACGGATAACGCAAGGACGGGCGCGGGTGGGAGGTCTGGGCGGTGATAACCATTTAGATGTCGTTTAACGCTTCATTTTCTTTCTCTCTCTCTCGCTCTCTCTCTCTCTTTGCTCTCCTGTGTTATCACCATGACGTATTATACACACTTACATGTACACCATCTTGAATCTGGTATAAGTAGGCTCCTTGACTGAGGGTAGTTCTTCGCATGAGTCGCACAGCAAGGTAGAGAGTTGCTCGCTACCGCACCTGTGGTGTTCA
This sequence comes from Austroboletus olivaceoglutinosus, assembly GCA_038093615.1. Lineage (NCBI taxonomy): Eukaryota > Fungi > Basidiomycota > Agaricomycetes > Boletales > Boletaceae > Austroboletus > Austroboletus olivaceoglutinosus. The sequence continues at coordinate 3,230 of JBBPSN010000268.1, read as the reverse complement.
TCGTCAAATTTGCAATCCGACCAAAAAATGTCTTCTCGCTGAATCTGCGAGTGTGGAAATGCTATGCCCTGGGGCGTGGGCGATGCAGAGAGACGTAGGCTGCTGCGCAACGCAAGGCTGCACCGGACTAGTATGGCTGCTTTGCGCAGCGCCTGCGTGTCACTGAAAGACTCATGCATCGTCGTTTTCCATTACCAAACCACTTCCCTTTTTTCATTTCTCTCAAACGAAACCCTACGTCAGTCTCATTTTCCGCCTCTGCAACATCAATGTTTGTCCCAGGTGTACTCGGCACATGGACGTGGTCCGCTATTGCGTCAAGGTCACTGTGGCTCCCGCATTCGTTCGAGTGGGACATGCACGTTTTTTTTTGGGTTGTTTGTCCGGG
>JBBPSN010000266.1:0-11590 GCA_038093615.1 Austroboletus olivaceoglutinosus | reverse complement strand
ACTCTCATCGATCTATTGGCAGCCGGAAAAGTTGTCTTGCGGCCAGAGACAAGGTCAAAAATCAGAAAGGTGAGGGAGGATGTCGAAAAGGATATCAAAGGGGAAGAAGTCAAGGGAAAGCGAGAGGAGGTCTGTCTCACTCTTCATGCTGTCGTTCGTCCTCCCTCACCCGTGTCCTAGGCTGCTGAAGATAAAAAGGCTGCTAAACGTAAAGCCGAGCAAGACCGGATCGCCAAACTCAGTGCCGCAGAACAGAAAAAGGTCTCGTTCTTTTCTCTTGTCTCATCTCCACCATCTCACACGTCCATCACCAGCTTCTTGAACGCAACCACAAGCGCGCCATGAAAAAATCGCAGGGCAAAGTCGTTCGCAAAGCATAGCTGGATATCATGATTCTTACTGCATGCTAGATTTAGTATGTTAATCATCATAGAGTTGAATATTTCGAACCAAGTCCATGTGTCCTCGAGTACATGCCCGATCTAGAGGTGATCACTAGCCCTTTGGCCTACACCATCTCCCGAAATCACACCAGGCGAGGGTGCCCTCGTAGCAGGTCCACTAAGTCCAGCCACGTCCGCCTCCCCTTTCACGATCCCCAGTCGTGCCCCCCAACTCATAAACACCCGCAACAACCACATCGGCCCCATCGCCTCGCTTTCACTCTCTTCTGACCCATCTCCTTGTACACCCTTCTTCTCGGCCCCAGATTCCCGCTCGCTCTCTGTCTCGTATTCATATTCCGAGCGCTCACCGTCTGCAAAGATCGTCCTCTCTTCCTCCGCCTCAGATTCCGTTCGTCCAAAGGCATCCACGGGGCACTCAGCGCCATCCAACCTCCACTGAGTAGACCATCGCCGTCGTCCCTTGTTCGTCCGTCGTCCCCTTGAATTCATCTTGTTTACGGCTGCATTGGGACCACCCACGCCAAGCACATTCTCACTACCGAACACGACGCTGCGCAGCTCCCGTACCTTCTTCCTTGCCTCCCTTGTCGACGCCCACATATCGTCTACTCGCAGCTGTGCAGCTTCGTACTGGAGGGCTGGAACAGGGGGAGATACCGGAAGCGCGTGAAGCGCAGCTGCGACGGGCGTGAGGCCAGGTGACGCATGAGGAGGCAGCGATGCAGGTAGGGTGGGCGAAGCTGCACTGGCAGGGTGGTGAGAGGTGAGTGCGTCAATAATGGGTTTATGTGTCGTGTGTGCATTACGGAGCGCAGTCGAAGCGTGTGCAAGGCTAGTCGTAAGGTACTGTTTGCTCACTGGTCAAAAGACTGGCACCGAAATCGAAATTCGTCGTACACACCTCGAGACACTTGACGACCCCTTCTAGATGTGCCTCTCGCCTGCGCATCGTGAGAATCTGTCCGCACAACTCGACGTCTATGCGCATCCAGTCCGTACGCAGTACAGGTATGTGCTGCACGGAAGCAAGATCATGAAAAGTGTGTCTTTAGATCCCATGTCAACGATCCGTTTTGCAGACGCGACCAACAATACTTACCGTCTGGTCCGGCGAGGACGAATTTTGCTCTCTTGCTTCACGACACCCCGCTCGGGAACCCGTGCTTTCCACCATGCCTCTCCATGGCCACCTACAATGCGTTCCCATTCATTCCATGTCGAAATATTTCGCCTCCGTTCGCCTCCCCCGCTGTCGTAATCATGCCTTTGTGTCCCCAGAGTGTCGTCGAGTCGCCGCTGATTCTTAGTGCCACCTAGGTTGGCAGGACCGACATCCACAGAGCCACCAAGAGCAAAAGGGTTGTGAATTCGCGACGCGGCTGGAGACCGAATTGGTGGTAAATCAACAACCCTGGTGCAAACCGTCGGACAACGTACATGCGGGTGACACCTGTCCACTGCTCAAGAGTTCGTCCTCATCTCCATTATCACTGCGTTTTGTCAAGAACAATTCGAGAGCACGGGAAATAAGCTAGCGACTTACTGTGATAACACGACGGCAGGAACTCCAAGGCCTCGGAGCTCAGAGGTAGGATACACGTGCCCCGACGATGACGACTCCGTAGACAGTGGAATGGCGACGGACGACGTGCGTCCCGGGAGTTTGGATGGAGTCGAAAGATCGACAGATTTCTTGGACCGGTTGGCCCTGTGTATATCTAGATGACGATTGATCGATGACAGTGCTTCAACTTACCTCGTCCACATCTCGAGTCGTTTCTGCACCTTTCCCGACCATGCTCCTCCAAAAGCAAGCTCGTCGTCAGCAAGATTCTTTGTTACGAGATCTTCCACGTCGCTTGATGTGAGTCTCTCCTTCTCCTTCTCCCAGGTCCTCTCTGGCTCCCGCTCCCGCTCTGTTCCCTTTCCTTCCGCTCGTTCTCGCATCCTTGCAAGAACCTCGACTTTACCAGACCACAATGCCTTCAAACTGCCCCCAACTCGTTCCTTTTCATCCATGCGTTCTCTAAAGCTGTCCCCGTCCTTTCCCGATTTCTCCTTGTCTCGCTCCCTTTCCACATCCTTTTCCTTCTCACGCTCTCTTTCGCGCTCACGGCCGCTGACAATATCCCGAATGAACGATCCCAAGTCAGCAGTAGGCGCAACAATAGACCCTGGTCCACCTCCTGACGTACTTGTGCCCACTCGTCCTACCAGTCCCATGACACGCCCTCCAAGCCATTTCCTCTCTTCGTCCGTTGCCTCAGATTCAGAGGTCAGGTCTAGTTTCGACAGTATAGCACGATGAACCTTGCGGGAATCCGAATGCCGGGTCTTGGCATCATGTGGTGCGAGCAACGACCTGTGCAGGGCGAGCGTAAGGTAGTGTATTTGTGTAGAGGTGGCCGCCAAAGGAGCATTAACGACGGTAGTTGATGGGGGATAAATTAACGGGCTGCTTGTCAGAGAAGTGTGTATCGGCGATGAATTGATGGAAAGAATGGGTGACTGGCTCGGTACCAGTGGCGAAGTGCTCAACGACGTGCTCGCGCTTGCAGGCCCCGTACTGTGGTTTCCAGTTTGCACAGGCATGGTCAGACATGGAAAAGGCTGCGCGCTGCCATTGTTCGCGACAGTCTGGGAATACGCACACGACGATAAAACATGTAGAAATTCGTGTGAATGGAGAAATGGATCCTTGGTGATCGTTGGTACCCAGGGAGCTAGCTTGTTCCGCGTGGAAAGAACAAACGATAAAAGCGCGGCAACCACACTGGGATCCGCGATCCGCTCTGTCGACTAGGGTATATTGGCATGTGATGCACGACACTTCTGCAGGTAAGCACCCACCTCGCACCCGACCAAATTTTCACCGATCTCGGCGACCCATCTGCGTAGCCCATCAATGGTGACATCACACAGCAAGCCATCGAAAACTGCCGCCGACGAGTGCGGAGATGGTAGGGGAAACATGCCGCATATCGCGAGCGCTGCCTGTAAGAGCTTAACCAGCTCTAGCACATATGTCGTAAAATGCGGATGCCGCGACGGTCCTGGTGTGACAGTGGCGTTGGTCGGCGATACATTGGGATGGATCGCGTTCATTGGGGAAGACGGCGAAGCGGGAAGTGTGGAAGCGTCAGGAAGGGCAAGTGAAAGCGTGGTAACGGGTTGTGAGTACGCTCGCGTGTGTGTGCGAGAGTTCGATTTGGATCGAAAAGCAGCAGTAGGAGGCATCCCATCGGACAAGAAGTATGTTGACTTGAAACGATCTTTCGTCGTATCACTACCAAGAAAGCTTGATCGAGCACGCCTACGGGGCAAGGACATACGGGTACCTTGGTTCCTCGAGGGTGACTGCACTCCGACCACTACAGCCCATGCGAAGTAAATTGATGTTCGAATAGAGCCGTTCTTGCGCGGCGAGGAAGTCACCACTAGGAATGTGCACGATGGTGTAATCTGAGCGGAAGTGAGCGAGGGAAGTCACCATGAGTATTCCCTGTGGTGTCTATTCATCCATGAGCGGACACGGTATGTAAGAGCACGTGCGCAGCTCTCACTTCTCTGGGCCGTGCACCATCCTGCTTGCGAAGGTGTTGTACAGCCGCCTTGAACTCCGCTTGTGCCTCGACAGACGTCATGGTCGAGACAGGACTGAGTGCAGTCACAACGATCTGGTGCAGACGTTTGTCAAGCACGAGATGAAATGGGGAGCGCCAAGACATGCCTTGTGGGAGGGATCGCCCGTGTAGACCGTCAGCACAGTCACGGGCCGCGTACGTTCGACTATCCTGAAGGGCCAATTAGACGACAAGCCCTACGCACCGATGGCATGTACTCGCCACTTCTCGACCGCATACACCTGGTAGCCGACGAGCTCCATCCGCTCGACGACGATCTCGAACCGGCACTTGGGCCCGATCCAACACTCTCCATCTGTGCCCTCTGCGTGTTCGCCACCCAAGGCCCTCGTGAATGATGCAGGTCCGGATTTGTCCACGGAAGTAGTTGTAGAGCCCGAGCGGGACCGCACGCCAGATAATCGGCCGGCCGGGGGTCTCACGCGCGGGGAGCGCATCGGCGGGGACGAGGGCAACGAGTACGGTGTTGGCGAGCGGACTGTCGGCATCAACAGACGCAGTGGCGAAACAGAATCCACGCTCGGCCTCGCCATTGCAAGCAAAGGTCAGACAATGCAAGGCAGAAACCGCAAGGATGGACTGTGACAAATATTGTGTGACATGATCAAACAAGGGTCACGCTTTGCACATGCCAAGGGAAAATAAAAATAAGAGACAAGTGATGTGATGCACGATGCTGAAGAAAGATACAATAGTGCCAGAGTACTGAATGATAGCCTAATGTGAATGTAGAAAGCTGTGGATTACATACAAGAGACAAGGAGAGACATTGCGCGTTCACAGTACGGTGCAACCGCTTGTAAACCACCTAGAGAGTTTGTGAATGGCACTCGCCGCGTGACCAAGTAAGAAGACTGACCAATTGCTGTTCAATTGTTCGATCCAACCCACCACCATCCTCAACCTCAGGCGTGCACTTTTCACGGGCAAGAGTTTTGCTTTTTCATGTTCGTCTATAGGTAGAACCATACCCATCCAAAATGAGAACGCACTTGGATCGGTGTCGGGAGGCTGCGGTCCATAGGTATAATTCAGTCGCTGGACGACCCAAGGAGCGGTGCCGGCGCTGAGTTGGTCCAAGAACGAGTGACATGTCGCCAAGAGGATGGGGGTAGAAAGGAACTGTTGAGTTGTGTACGACGAAGATGAATGCGGGAGGTGAGCGGTTGAAGCGGGTGACGGAGGAGGAGAAATGGAATGCGATATTCGAGCAAGCAGAGACCGAGGATCGACGTGTGCAGCAGAGGACGAAGGGGCATTGTCGTCATCGGCTGCCCATTCGACGAGATCGTCGTCGTAGTCGTCGATGCGCTCGACCCTGCCTATCATATAGCCGTCGAGGGAACCGTGTTCTAGTATTCGGAAGCGATGAGTTCCCCAGGTTTCGACCATGCTACGGCCGTCGGAAAGCATCTGAACGCTCTTGATCCCGAGCATGATGCCAAACTCGGAACCGGCGTTTGTACCATGACCAAGGATAGGGGCGGCGCGCGGGGGCATGATCATGCCAAAGGTGGGGGAGGGTTTCTCGAGACAACGACGGAGCATCAAGCGGTAACGAGGCTCGAAAAAGTGGAGGAGGGTGGGCATGCCGGGGAAGGAGAGCTGACAGACAAAGATGGGGGTGTCCAAGCGCGTGTCGCGTTCCTCGCGTTCCATCGCGTCGCCGTGGGAGGAATAAGCATCTGGGAAGGCTTTGAGGACTGGAGGAGGTGAGTGAGGATGCGATGACGTATGGGAGCGACTCACGGAGGGAAAGGATGATCTTGTTGTGGGGATGTTCCTGAAAGTAGGCGAAGCCGGGAAAATCTTGGCGGCAGAGAGGACAGAGCGTGCTGTGGTCGAGAGAACGCTTGAGACACTTTGAACAAAAAGTCTGGGGCGGGGTGAGGTGGGGAGGGACGAGGGACGAAGAGGACGTACGTGCTGACAGGGGGTGGTGACCGGCTGGTAGAGGAGCATGAAACAGATGTCACAGAGAAGCTCTGCGGAGAGTGCCTTGGCGAAATGGGGGAGAGCGTGGGTGGGGGAAGGGGGCGGGGGAGATGACGTAGAGGCTAGACGGTGGCGCTGACGGGAAGGGAGGTCAGGATCAAAGGGTAGGGAGGGGTCGTCTGGATCCGAGTCGTCATCGGAGCTGGGGAAAGGGCCTGGGAAGCGGAGGGGCAGATCTTGTGGCTCGTCGGAAGCGCGGAGGAGGGCGATGATGCTGTTGAGCCTGACGTCGAGGCCGCAGGGGGAGAGGTCGTCTGCGGTGGACTGGGCAGAGAGGGGCGCGGGGAAGAAGGCGACGGGGGATGAGAGGGGGATGTTGGGCGTGAGGGACTGGGGGAGGGAGGAGCAGCCGGGGATGGAGCACTCGGCGGAGGGGCGGAGATGGGCGGCGCAGACGGAGTGGCCGCAGCGGAGGGTGGTGGGGGCATCGAGGAGGGCGGCTGGCTGGCAGAGGGGGCAGTGGAAGAGGGAGAGGAGGTCGCGGGAGGAGGGAAACATGGGCGGCGGGGGAATCATGAGGGGGGGAGGGGGAGCCATTAAATACGAGGCTCGGTCGAGACACGCGCGCAGACAGCAGACGGGCAGCTCGAGACACGCACACACGTCGTCGGCGGGGGGGGGATCTGTCTCGACGTCACCAACACCGAGCTCTCCATCACGATCTGTTCCTCAGATCGGACCATCACGTGCAAATCACCAGATGTGACATTCAAAGTTTACTCTTACAACACACACCACTAACGAAAACTACAAATTCGACGCGTTCGTCACCGGCCACTTGCTGTCCACCTGGTCAGCAACTCGCGAGTCTGTCTGCCGCGTCACTCACTATTCCTGCGTCGACCGCTTGTACCCGTACCGCTCGACGAACCGGTCCAGTTCGGCCGGACCACGTGACCCATACGGATAGGGCAGCGGCTTCGGGCGGACACCCCTCTGCCCGTCAATCCAATGCAAGATCGGTGTGAAGATCTGCACCTATTCAGTCTCCATGCTCCCGCACTATATCACACCCACCTTCCATGCCACCTCCAACTCGTCATCCCGCACGAAATTCGAGTGATCGCCCTTGAGTGCGTCCAGAATCAGCACCTCATACGCCTCCGGAATCTTCGAGTCCGTAAACCGCCTCTTGTAGGTCAGGTCCATCTCCGTCGGCACTGCGCGGAACGAGTATCCTGGCGTCTTCGTGTTCAGCTTCAGATACACCGCTTCCGATGGCTGGATCCGCACGACCAGCTCGTTTCGCGAAATGTCTGCAAAGATCCCTTCCGTCACGTCCTTGAACTGCACCCGTATCTCCACTTTGGCCTCGTTGAGTGCTGCACATCCCGTCACTCGTCGCTCATATCCCCGTTACCCCCACTCACCTTTGCCCGCTTTCAGGATAAAGGGCACCCCGTCCCACCTTGGATTCTTGATCCAAAGCACCGTCGCAGCAAACGTCGGGCAAACGGAATCTCTCGGAACCGTGTCATCGTCCAGGTATCCCGGTTTCCCGTTCGCTGCTACGTATTGGCCCAGCAGCGTGTCCTCATACTTGATGGGCGGGATCGCGCGTAGCACCTTGACCTGTCCCACACGTCACCACAACGCGTTGTCACCCTCGCCGCACGACACACCTTTTCGTCTAGGATGTCCTTTGCGTTGAATGACACCGGCCGCTCCATTGTCAAGATGCTCAGAACCTGCAGCAAATCTGGATGCACACGTGCATGAGTTTGCTCACACGATTGCCACGCGCCACTCACGATTCTGCAAGATATCTCGAATTATGCCAAATTCGTCAAAGTATCCGCCGCGACCTTCAGTCCCGAACGGCTCCTTGAACGTAATCTGGACATTGGCTATGGAATTCCTGTCCCACGCAGCATTCATGGCGATATTCCCGAACCGTAGGACGAGCAAGTTCTTGACCATCTCCTTGCCTAGATAATGGTCAATGCGATATGTTTCGCCCTCTTTCCACGACTCCTTGAGTGCACCGAGAAGGCTCCGACACGAATCAAGGTCCTTTCCAAACGGCTTCTCGACGATGATGCGATTGATGCCGGTGGTGGAGTAACAGTGTTGCCTCACATTTCTCGCGACAGGGATGAAGACGGAGGGCGGGAGCGCAAGGTAGAACAGACGATTGACATTGTTGGGGTTCGGATATGTCTTTTCGATTTCTTCTAAATGTTTTGTCAGGTTGATGAACGATTCGGCATCCTCATAGCCACCAGCGACGTAGGTCGAAAGATTTTTGAACTCGTCGAGCTTGGTTGAAAAGGTGGCATCGTCCTCTGGGACTTTGATGTAGGATGTGATTCGTTTGTGATACTCCGTGGTGTCCATTTTCGTGCGGGCATAACCGACGATGTGGACACCTCTGGGGAGATGATCAGTGCGATAAAGACCGAACAAGGCGGGATAGGTCTGCAACAGTTGTGAACGAAGGCGGCGGAGAGAGGATATGGCATACCTTCTTCTTGGCGAGGTCGCCGGAAGCGCCAAAGACTGGCGATGAGGAGACGGATCAGGGGGACGAAGATAAAGGAGACAGGGGTGCGCACCTACGACGACGGTGTTGTCTCTGAGTGCTTCGCCGCTGGCCTCCATGGATGGGATCGTGCCAGAGCGGGCACGCTGTATTTGTGCAGACATTGTTGGTTGGGGGGACCAGAGAGACGTGAGATTGATATCATCATTCTGCGTCAGCGATTACCCAATCCATGATGGGGGCGTCCGCTCGGCCCGGTGTCTCTCCGCCGTCCCCTCCCATGTCCGACTCGGATCCAACCATACGTCACTTCCAGGACCTCGCCTCTCCCGCCCTCGCCAATGCCGACCCCACCGCCCTCCACATACGCGCCAGCGCCCTCCTCGCCCGTCTCAAGGCCCTCAACAGATCCGCCAACACCGCTACCCGCACGCACAAGCAGGCAACCGTAGACGCCCGCCACGAGATGGACCAGACACACCTCGGCCTCCAGAACCTCCTCTACGAGAAACGCCACCTCGAGCGTGAGATCGACAAGTGTCGCCAGTTCGCGTATGCTCTTCCTCTCCCCTCCACCCCTTCCCCTCACCCCACCCAGCTCCATCTACCAGGACATCCCGCTCCACTCCCTGGCTCACTTCCAGGAATTGGCACCCCAAGAGGCCCGCACATTCGATGTCCTTGACAATCCACACCAGCTGATGCTCAACCGCCTCAGCTTCGAGCTTGCAGAACGCCAGAGGTGACGCTTTTCGCTTCCGACTCCCCCTAGTCTCACCCCTCGCCAGGCTGGACCTCCGGCGGAAAGAACTCACACTTCAAAAGGAGGAGCTTCTCAAACAGAGCAGGATCAAACTTGCGACCGTGGACAACGTCAAACTACAGATAGACACACTCATGAAGGTCTAACCGCTTTTCTTTGCTGGCATGTGCCGACACTTATGCCCTTGACTTTTCAGGCCGCTGCAGAGATTCAGAAAAAAGTCGATGAACTCGTCCCACCGCTGGCTGCTCCATCGGCGGCCGCAACTCCGGCTACCAGCTAGCATATTGGATGCGTCAGCAAACAGGATGGTACACATGATGCTCTGGTGTCAGCGAGGCATGTACTATTCATCAAAAGATTCCGTATATAGCAGTACAACGGGATACGAAGGTCTGGTAGATTCTGAGTATGTAATGGCACAACGATTAAAAGGAGGGGCGATAAAGTGCATCCAAGGAAAGGGGGTATCCTCCCGAACGCTCAAAGAACCGCAGCAGGATGTTTCTGAAAATGCGATAGCAGTGTACACAGGGTTGGGATGGGAAGAACCGTATGAGTCGGTGTGATGTGTTTCAGGAATATTAATGTTGGGCGGCTGAAGGGATACGGCTCATCAGGCTTCCTCCTCGCTGATGCTGCCAACGTCGCTCATTTCTTCGTCTTCGTCATCCTTTCCCTTTTCTGCAGCGTCAATCGCGTCCTTGGTTGCGAATCGCTGTACGTATTCTGCAGAGAGACAAGACGCAACGCTAAGTACGGAAACTGAAACAATTCCAACTCCCTTGCCTTTAACTTTGGCTTCGTATTCCTTTGGGTGCCGCATCATCAACGCCGCTGCCTCGCCATTGAGGGGATCGTTCGGATTTGGGTAGCGGAGGAGTTGTGGCAAGAACACTTCAAAGATATTGATCATATCTTGACGACAGCTCACCCACGAAATCACACAACGTGGAATGTGAACACGCACCGAACATGGGCGACCACGTCTGATTGATCACGTCCAAGCACACTGAGCCGCTCCTTCACGTTGCGCCGATCAGCACTCTAACCACCTTGATTGACGGTAGCAACCTACAGCTCGTCAATGTTGGGGTGGAAGATCTTGTTCATGAATCCAATACTGGGAGATTTGTATGGGTAATCGGCTTGCAGCTCAACATGTATCTTCCATATCCCGCCTGCGAACGGAGCTGTGGTGTGTGATGAGTATTGGTAGTGGCTAGATAAAGAGGTTACTCACTTTCTGGGGGTCCATGGAAACGGACATAGAACTCGCGCATGTTATCGTTTACAAGAGTGACCTCGTAATCCGACATCAGTCTAGAGGAAGAGTGGGTGAGATGGGAGAACGGTTGGGGAGGAAGGGGCACATGCAGCTTCATGACATCGGTTTCGATGCGGCGCTTCGTCGAGTGTTTCGGAACGCATGTTAGTTCAACCTATATGTAGATAAACCAAGGTATACTTATCATATTAGCTTGCGTTGGGTCGGTGGTTCAGGTAGGATTGCAGAATGCGTCGAGGCAGAGCGTGCTATTAAATGACGACCTATCGGCTATCGGAGCTTCATGCGGCACACGGCCGGCGGCACAGTATAACATTCCTTGCCAGAGGACCTCGCAAAATAAAAAAAAGCACACACAGAGGCGGTAAGATACAAGATATTTATACTCGAAACGTAAAGGAAACAATATTTCTTGACACCACCCGAAATGGATGGCCTCTTGGTCGTAACAAATCAATAGAAAGCCCACTCTTCAGAGACACAGTATTCGTCATGCGGGCTGCACGGATAATCCTTTCGATAGCCGGTCTTGGGACGTCCATAGGCAGCAGCGTTACGTTCAGCGGAGGGAGCGTTATATGCGGCGGGTGCCCTCCGGCCGCCCGCGCCGACCACGTTGGTCTCCGCAGTACCGCTGCTTGCGGATAAAAGGTGGCGTGGATGAGCAAAATCAACATCGACACTAGATTGGTTGAACGCCCTCATTGCCAAAAGCAACGCTAGGGGCAGCCCCCAGTCAGACAAAAAAAGTTGAAAAAGGAAAGACATACCCAACCAGAATGCGCCCAACGCCGCAATCAAGATGAGTTCCTCCTGGTTCCGCGACAACACTCGGCCTTCGCTTTGATGGTGCTTTATTATGCTGCAGAATTTATTTGTCGAGCCCCCCTGTCGAATGAATCCAGGTCGAACCCTTACAAGAAGATAAGAGCACCAATTGCCAATGCTGTCACCGACGTTTGCGTCAGGTGGAGGACCTCTACGTTTGAAACGCTCAGTTCAACGCTCAGG
>JBBPSN010000265.1:0-25367 GCA_038093615.1 Austroboletus olivaceoglutinosus | reverse complement strand
TGTAACTGATTTTTCCTAGTTATGCGTTGGATACCAAACGCAGGTCAATCTGACTGCCCAGTTGTACCCCGACCCGTCTCCTGAGCTCGAGGCTGCAATCAAGGCCAACTTGGCCACGTTTTACCAGACTTTGGGTGACCCGAGTTGCGAGCAACTGTTCCCATATGGGTACTAATTGCCCCGCTGGCTCCGTCATTGTCATCTACGCCTCCTTGACCCTTGACAACTCCTGCATCGCTATTCGGCAGTCGTCCGAATCGTATGCTGCGAATCGTTCGAGGGGTGTTACACCGTTTTGAAAGGGATCCGTCCGTTGCTGTTTTGACTTTGTGTTCCAGGAGCCATGTCAGTGATATAGCTATGTAGTTCCATTTGCTTTTGAAAGACGCGTTATTGCTTGAATCCAAGTTTGACACTTACGGTATACCGGTCTCTAAAATGAGCATCTCAAGGATGTCAAAGACGCTGCTCGTGGTTACTAACGGAGATTTAGACGCAAGTTTTGCGACCGTGGCATGCCATTATTTATTTTAGCGGTGCCACATCCTTTTGAGAGAGTCCATCCATTGTGGTTCGCTGATTCTGACTTTCTGTTTGACGGGCCAGGTCCGACAATGTGATGTAGTACCTATGTAGTTCCATTTGTATTTGAAAGACGCATTATTTCTTGAATCCAAGTTTGACAGTCATGTGGATGATCAGCGGTCGCTAAAATGAGCATCTCGAGGACGCTAGGACTCTAGGAGCGATTCGTCGAAAGCCTACTCATGGCTACTCACCGAGATAAATATTAGATACACGAGTTTTACGACGAAATGTGGACTATAGTACGTGCTACCTATGTACTGTTCCTGTGTTCGTTCGGATATTACAAGTTACTCTGACTGTATTTTTACGGGCACTTGAAGGCGATGCGCAGGAATAAAAATACGCTAGCGTCGGAACCTTCCACGGGTTCACTTCAAGGTTCAAACGTTCACAGGCCCGCGCTCATGTAAGTACTTATGTAACGGCTTGTTCGTTTCCCACGTCACCAGTGTGACATGTGACCTTTGACCCATTTGAAGGCGGCTCTGTAGCGGAGGTGGTACAGTTGACTTGCTCATAATGTATAGCAACGGGAGCCACCCTCGCCCAATACAATATGAAAAATATACAGCTTGGAAATGTTCTCACGGTTATAGGGGTTTATTAAGTAATTAGGAAAGACTGTGATGTGTACAGAAAAAGGAGACCGCTTGTACACTCCCCTTGACAACTTGTTACTGCGCAGCAAAAAAGGTTTCTAGAGTGGTTTGTTTTGCGTTCAGCATTTCATCACATCGCAGGGAAGCACGAAAGGCATGGATTTGATGAAGGAACTCGACTGAAGCAGATGTGCCAGCTCGTGAAATATACCTGCTCTCAAGCTTTTTGCAAAGTGCCATCAGCTCTGTCATCGACATGACAGTGGGTTTATCATCCACTTCATCATCTTCATCAGAGTCTACCTTAATGACTTCACCCTTTCTAACTGCCTCCTGATGATGGACTTCAGCAATGATGGCTGACGAAAGATACCTAGATCTCTCTGAGGTACAATTGATTCCAGGCTGGGCTCAGCGGATGTATAATCCTGGGCCTGGTATGCGCAGAGGAGCGTAGAGGGGGCTATGCTGGTGTGAGAGAAATACTCACCCTGGCTTCTGTGTCTAACTGAGAGCAACTACTCAAGGGGAAGGCTGCCCCGATATAGTCCCGAGAAATGAAACAAGGGTTTACTTCCTGTAAATAGGAAGTAAGATCAAGGTAACAGTAGTACTGTCACACCTGATGTCCTGAACCTGGATAGGTTTGGTGTATATAGTCAAAGGAGGACTGTAACAGTCAATCCGATGACTCTGTTGTGCTAACGGTGATCCGTCCACACAGGAAGATCCAAAGTCCTATATGATACTAGTACTGGAGAGGTACTAGAGTAGTTTCACCAAGGTTGTATCCATTGGTGGGTGTAAAGGAGAGAGGAGACTTAGTCTGGTCTGTCCAGAGCCGTCTCTTTATATAGTGTGCCATATGGCGCACAGACCAAGCCAAGTATGGTAATTACCCAGTTAAGCTGGATAAGAGCCACAAAGGCCATTGGATGATAAGCATCCATGATAAGAGCGGTTACCACTATTGGTCCCTATTCTTGTACCGGTGTAACCTGGTTACAAGAGGTTCTTCTGCTATTGGTTGATGCAAATAGCACTTATCTTATGATAAGAGGGTTTATCGCCATAGGATGATATGGATGACTGATATCATTGGATGATAGAGACTAAGGTTTGCTTAGTCATCATGTCATGTGTGACCAGTGAGCATGAATGTCAATAAGAGTTGTCTCAATTAAGAGCACTCTTTTCAACACTCCTCCTCGAGGTTCATGTTGAAGATTGTGGGATGTGTACGAGTCATAAGGCTAGGACGTTTGCACCAAATTTGTTGGGTCCAAGGTTCTTGGTCATAATATCAGCGACCTGCTTATCAGTAGACACATAGAAAAGTTCTATCTTCTCTTCGTCTTCCATGCATTGTTGGATGTAGTGAAAGTGTACACCGATATGCTTGGTCCAATTGGATTGAGCTGGTTGCGTAGCCAAGAAGATTGTGCCTTGGTTATCACAGTAAAGTGGAACCTTCGGTGTCGGTATTCCGATTTCTCCGAATAGGTTTTTGATCCATGAAATCTGTTGTGCAGCTGTACTCATGGCTATGTATTCTGCTTTGGTGGATGATCCAGCAATGACAGTTTGATGTTTCGTCAGCCATGATACAGGGCCGTCTGCAAGGAATAGAATATTGCCTGTGATGGATTTGTGATCGTCTGGATTCGCAGCCCAATCACTATCACTGTATCCGAGTAGTCCGGAGTTTTGTGCACCATAATACTTGATGCCTAGAGTCTTGGTGGTTCCAAGATATCTGACAACTTGTAGCGCCTGGTTGAGGTGATCCTCAGAAGGGTTTGCGCAGTATTGTGATAAGCAGATAACTGAATAAGCAATATCTGGTCTTGTACCAAGCATGATGTAAAGGAGTGATCCAATGACGGATTGATACTTCAGTCATAGAGATGCAAAAGCCTCCTTTTCACTGATCCATGGGTTATATCCCGTTGGTAGTGGAGTATATGCTGGTTTGGCATTGAACAGACCAAAACATTTGACGACTTTCTCAGCATACACAGTCTGATCCAGTGTAATTGTTTTGACTGATCTGTCTCATTTGATAGTCATGCCAAGGTATTCCTTAACAGCTCCTAAGTCTCTTGATTCCCAGATCTTCATGAATATTGTCTTTTCAGATAATATCATGACTCGGTTTCTACCGAAGAAGAGGGCATCGTCAACGTAGACTATGATCAAGATGAGTTCACCTTTGATCTCTTTGAAGTAAACGCCTCCATCTGAGAGACATCTCTTATAGCCTCTTTTCAAGAGCAAATGGTGAAGAGCTTTGTTCCATTGTAATGCTGCTTGCTTCAAGCCATAGATCACCTTGAGTAGGTGACAAACTTTCTTTTCTAACCCTTTTGCCTTGAAGCCTTCAGGTTGTTCCATGTAAAGTTCTTCGTCTAAATCTCCGTAAAGGAAAGCTGATTTGATGTTGAGTGCTTCAATCTCCCAGTCTTCTAAAGCAGCGATTGCGAGTATGAGTCTGACTATCTCAAATTGCGCTACTGGTGAGAATGTTTCATCAAAGTCAAGTCCAAAGACCTGAGTAAAACCTTTCGCAACCAGTCTGGCTTTCTTCCTGCCATCTGATTTTTGTGTGAATACCCAACAACATTTGATGGATTTACGATCTGGTGGGCAATCTACCAATTTCCATACGTTCCGATCTGCCATTGCCTTGAGTTCTTCTTGACAAGCAGTAAACCAATCAGTTTGTTCTGCAATTGGCAGCCTGCTGATATCTTGGAATTGTTGAGGAATTCTGGATGTTTCTGCAGCATGAACCATCATTGACATGATTATGTCAGATGAGAACAAGTTAGCTGAACTCATGGATACGTCGGAATCTGGTTCCGGTGCATCAGAGCGTACGAAATCAGATTGGTCTCTCGGTGCTTCCTGAGATCCCAAGATATCCCTAATGAACTCTCGTTCACTAGTGATATCTCTCTCAATTTCCATGGCTGTGCGTGTTCCATAGATGTTATCGGTCCGGATGATGGAATGTCGAGTTCTTTCCGATCTTCGTGTCTCTGTCCGTAACTCCAGCGGTGCTTGTGGTGATGGTTTGTTGTGTTGGAATGGTCATTCTACACCCAGTGGTATTCTCCAGTTGGAAGTTCCAACTCCTCAGTTCAGTCGTTCTCATGATTCCAATGAAGGAGACGAGTCCCGCCTAGTAGAAGGTCTTGGTGTAGCATGTGAATCAGGATCAGGACGTCTATGCTCTCTGTCTGCATTCCTGTGTCGTTCATCCTGTTCAGTTGTTCTGGAAATGTCTTCTTCGTCAGTGCTATTTCCTGGAGTTCCAGGTCATAGCTCCTCTTCACTAGTTGAGTCCGAAGTGTCAACATCCAGATGATCAAGTGAGGGGTCTGATGGATGAGAAGGCAATGATGATGTCTGTAAGTTCGGTTGTGACCTATTGGGAGAAAACTGCAGATCTTCTCCTCCTGAGTCTGAACTATCAGAAGATAACTCATGACTTTCATCTTCTCCCGGATCGGTGGTCCGAGAAACATGGGGTGTTTGTCTATTGTTTGTTTCATGACATCTTGGGAATGAGAATTCATCAAAAGTTGCTGTTCGTGAGATCACGAGGCATCGTCGTTGATAAGACCAGAACCAGTATCCCTTGGTTCCTGGATCGTATCCGACAAAGATCATCTCCTCAGATTTGGGAGAGAGCTTGTTAGCGCACAATACTTTTGGTATAAGCACATATGCCTGGCATCCAAATGTTCGGAGTTCCATAACATCGGGTTTTGTCCTGTTCCACAGTTCAAATGGAGTCTTCCATTGAATGCGTCTCATTGGTTGCTTGTTGTAGATTCGTAATGCCAGTTCAACTGCATCTTGCCAAAAGAATGGTGGTAAGCAAGCATGTAACTGCATTGCTTCCACTTTTTCAAGGATAGTATGGTTAAACTGTTCTGCCCTTCTATTCTGTTGCGGTGTGTGAGGAACGGTGAGTTGATGCTCAATCCCTTGAGAGGAAAGTGTCGCTTGTAGCGAAGCATTAACGTATTCCCCCCCATGATCTGAATGCAGTGCTTTCAGGCGAGAAGTGGTCTGAGTGGTAGTCCAACTCAGCCAGTTACGAAAACTATTAGCCGCATCAGATTTGTTTTTGAGGAACAAAATCTGTGCAAATCCTAAATAATCATTGATGAATGTAATCATCCATGTATTTCCATTGCACAAGCGGATAGGGAATTCACAGAGATCAGTGTGAACCAGATCGAGTATGTGACTTGCTCGTGTGATGGATTCCACAAATGGTTTATTGGTCATTTTGCCAAGAGTGCATCCTTGACAAATGCCAGATAATTTTGTCATCTTTGAGAAATTTGGACAACCAAGAGTTGTACAATGAGCTTGACGTAAAGCTTCATCCGAACAGTGTCCTAAGCAATAGTGCCATAGCAGTGATGAATCGTCTTGAAGACTGTTTGCATTGTGTGGTGATACGATCTCCATTCGT
Organism: Austroboletus olivaceoglutinosus; assembly: GCA_038093615.1. NCBI lineage: Eukaryota > Fungi > Basidiomycota > Agaricomycetes > Boletales > Boletaceae > Austroboletus > Austroboletus olivaceoglutinosus. Next base: position 19,688 of record JBBPSN010000265.1, on the reverse strand, counting down.
ATCCAATGCAGCTTATTCCCTGATACTAGAGGTGTTCCTCATAGTACAAGATGTCCAGTTGGATTGCGGAATGTCGTCGATTTGTCATCAATGGTGACTCGATATCCAAGATCCGTAAGCGTATTCATGGATAACAATCATTTGGTTGCTTTAGGAGCATACCAGACATTGTCTAGTCGAATATATTCGGTTTTCCGTCCATTGTTGTGACTAATTGCGACTGTTCCAGGTCCGTAGTTCATGATATACTGACCATTCACTGTATAACAGTGACGTTCTTCATTTCCTAAAGAAGAGAAATCATCAATGTAAGGAGTGATATGCTTGGTACATCTGGAGTCAATCATCCAAACATTGCTGCTAGAACTCTTACGTTCACCCATATAAAAACACGAGTTAGATTCGTATGTATCATAGGATGCTTCATGATAACCAGTAGGGTCATCATTATCACCCCAGACAATGATATCTCGTGAGTCTAGTCCGTGTTTCCACGTTCCATCGGTATTCCATCCGGATTGTCCCAAAGTACCACTGCCACCAACATTCTTTTTTGATTTGTTTCTTTGACGTTTCCGCCCATGCTCCTCCTGAGTTGTTATACTCATAACTGTCTGGTGATCCAAGACAGGTTGATCTGGTAATCCAAGATCATGATGCGGTGATCCGACATCAGAGGGATGGAAAGGAGTTTCATTGTCTAAGAAATGGAAAGGACCGAAAAGGATTGTTGTTAGTAAATCCACTTGTGGCAATAGACATACCCGAGTCGCTACCTTCATTGTAGATCGTGAGATCCACTCCAGTACCTTCCTCTTCATCCATTTTGTCGGCCCATGAAACATGCTTTTTTGGTTTGATCATGGTTGGTCCGGTGGTGGTGAAAGGAATCAGTTGCGAGGGTATATAAATATCATCATCTTCACCTGATTGTTCTTGCACTGCTTGTAGTGCCGTGTTCATCGTGGCAGCAGCAAGGTCACGCATATCAAAGGAAGAACCAGGATGGAACTGATCGAGTGGTTGTTCCGACTCGTCATCCAATCCGAGTTCCATAGCTTCGTTTGCACAAGCTTTCCCTTTTCCCTTATCCTTTCTCGTCGGTCCTTTCTTTGGTTTGAAAGGCTTCTTCAGTTTCGATGCTGGTGTGGAGTATTGTGCTCCAGAAGAAGGTTTCGGGAATGATCCTCCGTTCTTCTTCTAGCAATTCTCCACAGTGTGGTTGTTGAGTCTGCAAAAACTACAACACATCTGAGGAGCGTGTCGAACCGTAGAAATCTGGTTGGCCAGTGTGGGTGGTTCCACAGCGTGTGCCTGAGAAGGTGAGTGAGAAGAAGGTGTGACTTTCTGTCAGTTATACTCCGCCATAATCTTGGTAGATATGTGGTCGACAGTAAAGTGGGCGTCATTGGTAGTGTGAATGATGGTGGTCATGAGTTGTGGCATGGCGTGAGACATCTTGTGGATGAGTAACATCGTTTTGATGTCCTCAGTAAGAGTCATACCAGCGTCTGCCAGCTGATTGTAGAGAATTTTCATGTTCTGGAGGTATGTGGTGGGTTTGACGTTGCCAGATTTTGGAATGTGGTAATCCAACACTTTGCAAAATACGGCAAACTTCCCGGTAGGTCCCGTAGGTAACATCGCAGTCCTGAGTGCAGTCCAGGTGTGGTGTGCCAAGGAAGCATTGGTGTTGTCATAGGTGTCGACGATGTACGTTTGAAGGTTCTGAGGAAGTTTCAGACCTATCGTACCGACAGCCATTTGATTGTTTTCTATCCAACAGTCGATATCCACAGCCATAGCAGCAGGTGTTCCTGCTCCAAGAACAGGAATGACGGTAGATCCGTCTACAATCCGCCAAACTCTTGTAAGCTGAAGGGCATTCCTTATCATGGAAGACCATGTGGAGTAGTTGGAAGGACCCTTGAGCGTTGGAACCGCAGCAAACAATGATTTTGATTCTGTGGAAGAAGACATGGTTGATGATTGAGGAGTTCCTACAATTCATCAATCCAAATGTGGTCAGTCATGTTAAATGTAGGCCAAATCGTGCTTTTCAAAACTCTTTTTCTGACATGACGAGAAGAAGTTCCATAGGGTTGATTGACTGGAGGCTGCTGAGTGATACAGTCTATCCGAAACTCAAAAGTATCAGTGGAAGAGAACAGAAACATCTCTAGGTGATCCTGAGAGATAGGTTCCAAGAATGCCATAGTGATATTCTCTTTGAGTGCAGTAAAATCCAGCTGCTCAAAGTAATGGTAGTTCTCTAAAGTATTTCTGTCAAGAAGCATGAACTCGTATAAGCTGGTGTTCCAGAATATATGAACAAGAGCATGCGACTCAGGAAGATACTTATTCAGGTCCGCAAAGTCTTTTATGAGTCTTGGAGTCCAACTCCCCATCACTGTGATCGCTATTGCATCTCTTGTGTAGGCGATCTTGCCAAAGGTTGGCAGTAGCGGCCATGAACCGCTCAACACTATCCTCTCGGGAGAGAAGAAGTGACTTTTCCCCTATTTCTCCAGGTTCATCGCATCGACTCTCTGGTGAGAAGGAACCAGAGGTCGCTTTGTCAGAGTTAAACACTGACGATGAAGATCCACTGTCATCGAGTGATTCGAGCGAGTGTTGATACCTGAGAATTAGTAGAGGAATGAGCTTTAAGGGTTCTGGTTGCACTAGACCTAGTTGGCATTCAGCGATTTCATATGGGTTGTTGTATGATGTGGTCAGCCTAAGATGCAGGCACATCGAGGCGAAGGAAGTCTGTTTCCATTTATGCCTCCACTCAGCATCTATGACTTCATTCCAAGCTTGTTTGGTTGGTACGTCCCAATACCATTTTGAAAGCCCTAAACCCCTCCACATCCAATGCTGATCCGCTAAGGACCCAGCAGACGGTGGTGTGAATTTCATATCCGTGTCATCCGGATCAGTTTTGGGTGCAAGGCAGTACTGCATGAAGTTGAGCAGTGGGTATGAGGGGTCATCCAGCCGATATTTGTTAAAATGAGTGAAGTATGGGTTATACTTCAACAAAGCTGTGGGAATGATCTCGACTCCTTCATGATGTACGAAAGAAGTGAGACAGTCATCGACACCTTGGTAACTTATTGGATATCCAGCGAATTCAAGGACAGAAGAAAGTGGTTTGTTCATATACCAGACAAGAGGGATGGAGATGTTGAAGAAAGGGTGAGATGGAGGTATTCCTTCCACATTCCCTTTAGTCGTGAAGGTGATCAGAGCCTTCCAGCCAGTCAGCTGTTGCGACTTGATCTGGTAGCGAAGGTTCTGGAGATTCCAAGCGGGGTAAAATGGGCCTATGGTCGCCCAAAGATGCAGCGCTCGGTTCTCCAGAAGATACATCGCTTGTGGTATGTAATCCTTCATCTCCGTTAGCACGTAGTCATGCCAATGGTCCCATGTCCTGGCTAGGTACTGATGCAGGTTGTTGATCAACTGCATTGAGTGTCCTGCGTTGGGAAGGTATTGAACAGCTATATCCATGACCTCTTGCGGAAGATTGATGGTTTCCTCGTCCAATTCCTTTGGTGATGGTTCCCGGATTGCCAGGAAGTGATTCGGAGGAGGGTGACGACCGTTGCTCTCGGCGTCTTTGATTAGTAGACATCTGAGACAATCTTGGTGGTTGTGTAAATGAACTTGAGTGCGGGGCATTGCTACCTCCAGCAGTCAGTTGTTGCCACCATCCGTCACCGCCAAAGACATGGTAGAGGATGTTAACCATCTGTTGATCCAATAATGGTATACATCCCATCTGGAGAATGGTTTCCATTTCTCTCGCGATATAAGCGTGTCTCGAATCCATTTCTGGAAAGATTCCACTGATTATATCATACCAACGAGAGGCTTCCCTTTCAGTACTCTCGGAGTGATCCGCGAGAATACCGGTAAGGAGATTGGAAATTACATTTCCAGCGTCTTCCAGGTAGGGATTGTGTGGGCTGTTAGGTGTGGCTTGACTCAACCTTTCGGTTTGTCCCATCCTTCCGACATCCTGATGTTGTCCAGATTCAACCAGAATGAGAGGAGGTCCCCTCCAAACACCAACACCTCTGTTGACTCCGAAACGTTGATCCAATGAAGGAGACGTTCCTTCGTCACCATTTGGTAATCCAGAATGGGAGGCGACTGGGTATGGCATAGCCACACGCGGTCTCACCACATGATGTACAATGCCATTGGCGTCTGTACTCGTCCCTACTGAGTTCACAAGCCTGTAAGGCTGGACTCTTATGTAAGGTGGTGGTGGTGCTTGTTCCATATGAATGCCCAATGGGTTATTTGGACGTGAAACAGGAATGGAATGATTAACCCAACCAGACCGACCAGTTCCGTTAGAATGGTTTGGGTTCTGATTGTGATGCAAAGGTTGCATCATGTCATATGCAGAATGAAAGGAATTTGAAGAAAAAGACTGAACTCTCACCTGTTGTCGGTTATCTGTAGGAGATGCTTGAGGAGCTATCACGTCTGGGATTCCAAGAACGTGAATTTGGTCTGGTTGTCCAAGTACCAAAGAGGGTAGGTTTCCCTAACCCAAAGCGCTGTCAGCATCCCTATAATATAGATATAGTCCGACAAGAAGTAAAAGAACGTCAAACATTATATCAAGTATATGTGTTGACTCGAATGAATGTGCACAAGCCATCATAAACATGAGTATGAACGCTAGGACGAATCCTAACTGTTGTTCAGTGACACAGCTGAAACCTGCCATTGAGAACATGTCACGAATTGGAGCTTACTCCACACTATAGATGCGTTTCAAGCTTGCCCAACTGTCCAACTACTTTCAGTGTATATGGGGACTGGAGCTTTCTAGGTCAGACAAAGCAAATGAAAGATGTAAAGCGAATCTGCCACCAGTCACCCGACAATGATTAAACAAGAGAGGCAGCTCGAAGTCTGCAACACTCCTGATGACACAAGGTGTTGGCTGAGATCTTCTAAGGAGAGCAGGAACCTTGGATACACCGCAAGGGCCACTCAATCCAAAGATTAGAAACCGCCCCTGTATCGTGTACAACAGCTCTATCTAGATCTCAGCTTCACCGACAAATACAGCTCCAGAGGCAGCCACTAAACCACTGATGGGATGAAGTAAGGATGTCGATTAATGCTCCCTTAAGCAGGGCTCATAACCTGACGAAAGATACCTAGATCTCTCCGAGGTACGATTGATTCCAGGCTGGGCTCAGCGGATGTATAATCCTGGGCCTGGTATGCACAGAGGAGCGTAGAGGGGGCTATGCTGGTATGAGAGAAATACTCACCCTGGCTTCTGTGTCTAAACTGAGAGCAACTACTCAAGGGGAAGGCTGCCCCGATATAGTCCCGAGAAATGAAACAAGGGTTTACTTCCTGTAAATAGGAAGTAAGATCAAGGTAACAGTAGTACTGTCACACCTGATGTCCTGAACCTGGATAGGTTTGGTGTATATAGTCAAAGGAGGACTGTAACAGTCAATCCGATGACTCTGTTGTGCTAACGGTGATCCGTCCACACAGGAAGATCCAAAGTCCTATATGATACTAGTACTGGAGAGGTACTAGAGTAGTTTCACCAAGGTTGTATCCGTTGGTGGGTGTAAAGGAGAGAGGAGACTTAGTCTGGTCTGTCCAGAGCCATTTCTTTATATAGTGTGCCATATGGCGCACGGACCAAGCCAAGTATGGTAATTACCCAGTTAAGCTGGATAAGAGCTACAAAGGCCATTGAATGATAAGCATCCATGATAAGAGTGGTTACCGCTATTGGTCCCTATTCTTATACCAATGTAACCTGGTTACAAGAGGTTCTTCTGCTATTGGTTGATGCAAATAGCACTTATCTTATGATAAGAGGGTTTATTGCCATAGGATGATATGGATGACTGATATCATTGGATGATAGAGACTAAGGTTTGCTTAGTCATCATGTCACATGTGACCAGTGAGCATGAACGTCGATAAGAGTCATCTCAATTAAGAGCACTCTTTTCAACAATGGCTTCATCATCCTTGAAGGTTGCTGCCTCCATATCGATGTCTTCCCTTTCCTCAGTGGGGTCGAGAATGTCGTCAAGAGATGGCACAGGGTCAAAAATGCAATTCCGATTCTTAAGATCACCTACAGATGCTTCTAATTCTCATTCCAGGACTGTAAGTTGCTCAGGCTTCAGTAAGGTGGGAATTTTGATGGTGAGTTTGGTGTGTTGACATGTGGCTGCTGCAAGTTTATCTATCTCTTCCATAGCACATGCAGTGTCTCCTTCAGAATCCATAACTGCCTTTAAGCCAGCATTCCAGTTCTGCTCGACATAGCGAGGTCCGAGCAAACTTTGCAGTGATGCCTCTGCTTATGGCAGTGTCATGTTGCTCATTGCAAATTAGCAGATGATTGCCCATGTGCCAGGATCTGCATAAGCTGGATGAGAGGATGGGGCAGTTCTAGACTGAATTCCAATGTGATTCCAATAGTGCTGAATAGTTTCCGGTGTGACATTAGCCCATGCCTGTGTGGCCATCACCATAGTCTCATGGAGCATGATCTTCCAGATGTTACATATACTGGTGTTGTTGAGTTCAATGGCATGATGACAGAATTGGTGATGGTAGTGAGCCTTGAAGCAATGAATTACTCCAGTGTCAAGTGGTTGAATGAAGGATGTTAAATTTGGTTCGAAGAAGACAACCTGGATATGCCAGGGAGTGTAGGAGATTTTATGACCAGAGAAGTTGTCAACAAGGAGGCAGATGTGATGACATTGGATGCTGAGTTTCATGTCAAGTGCCTTTATCCATCTGTAATCAATTTACAAGTCAACATTTGTACAGGAGAATCAGGAACTTAACATACTCTTTGAACAATTCACCCATCATCCATGCTTTCTAATTGCTTTGGTAGTTAAATCCTGCACTTTGTGGGGTCTTGCTAGCAGGCAATTTCTCACTTCTGTCTGCATTGACTGCAAATCCAAGTGTCAAGCAAAACCTTTCTTTTTTCTTTCTGCTCATCTGTTTCATTATGATACCTTGATCAGGTGGTGCCCTAAGTTTAAAGTTTAGCCTTTTGAAGTCTATTAAACTGAGCGAGTATCTCACATTGCAAAAAGACTCATTTCGTCAAAATTGAATCAATCATTTATCGGAAATGTTGCCAGGATTTTTGAGACCCGCAACCACTCTTGTTTGACTAGCTCTGGGTCCACAGATTCAGCTTTACCATGTCAGCAATACTCTTTGATATTATAGGCTCAGCAGAATAATGCAATCCAGCCATCTCCAACAAGTTATTCTTCATCAGGCATAGCCATCTTCTCTTCCAGCATTTGACGCTTTTCACGGAGCATGGGGCCATTCACAATGTCCCCCTTTGTTTCCATGCTCGTTATCCATAGCACAAGAGCTTCCTCTATATCAGGGTGGGTGACAATGCATGGTTGCTTGCTTGATAAGGCATTCAGATTTGAGTGGACACATTGTTCCACTTCATCTCATGACTTCAGCTTGTGTGAGAGTGAGGCCTGTGTGAACAGAAGCTTTCCTTGTGCACAAGTCTGAAAGAAGCTGACAATTTGTGCTTGAGACAAGTCTAGGTGTGCCCATCTATGTAGTAAAAAACAATCAGCCAGTCATTAAGTGTGAGATTCTTGTTACGATTTTCTTTCTGTTACAATTTTTTTTCTCTTTCTCGCACTCCTCGCCTTTTACAATATCCCATCTCCTTACCTATGTTCCCTAGTAGCCTTTCCAGTTGGACTCCACAAACGGACTACTTACCATTTACTGTCGTCCAACACAACCTCCTTACATCACTAATATAGTTACTTAGTGATACCCCAGTAGTCAGCAAGGTGGCTCGGTCAGCCATTGATTACTCATCCCTTCTCCTCGCACAGACCACCCTTCGCAGTACTTAACCTATGAAACTGCACTCATGTACCGTATCTTAGTCTTACTTTCAATCAAGTATCCACTTCCGATCCACTCTCTCGAGTGCCCCGTCGTCTCTAAGTCTTCGTCCTACTACCTGAGTAGGCCACTCCCTCATCACAATGGATTCACCTGCCAAGTGGTCTCGTTACCCCTCCCTGCCAGCTTATGCGCAGCCTGTCCTTGCCCCCATTACAGTACTGGTTCATACCATCTGTTGGATGTTGTCACTGCAGGTTCACTCAGCAGAGTTACCTTGCACCGAACTCCTCTGTACCCACCATTGGACTTGTGTCTGAATGGTACCTCGCCTACCGAAAGTCCAACCAACCGCAAGCGGTCGTAATAATTCTGGTGTGTCTTTTTTGTTGGACTGGGAGGTAATGCACTCGTCTTTGGTACTGAGCCTTGACCAGCCTTCAAGAGCACATTCTTTGCCTTCTGTGGCTTGTAAGGCTGTGGTTTGGAGTGTGGCTGGTGCTTTGGAATAATGGACATGGGGGGCAAGAGGCAAACTACTGCACCATGACTGGACACAAGGCTTTTTTTTTTTTTTCATTTGCCAATAATAACAGTTAGCAGATGCTGCTGGAATCTGGGTCTAGGCCCCAGGGCAATGATGGAGTCTAGGTGGCTTCATTAGCACAGTGACCCGGCTCCCACCTGTCTGAAGCACATCTGAAAGTGTATATTTACACATTCACTGCTATACAATATGTGAATTACTATATAATGCCATTTTCCCCACATACCACAATGGGAGCAGTCAAAAAGTGATACATTACCAGAATTATACAGTAGTACTGTATACATTATGAGCAAGTCAACTGTAGTATGTTGGAACCATTCAGCATTGCTGGTGCTGGTCCGGCCAAATAGCCACAGTTCTCCCCTAGTGACCTTGTAAACAAGGTAATATGATCGTGCACTACTCGTGAACACAGTATGTACAGTGTGCAGCCTTATTGGTCGCTGGTCAAACTAACTCGGCTCCAAGCACTCAGGTTGATAAGTACATGCATCGCACGTTATTCGGAACTCGCAGACGGCTGGCATGTCATGTCCTTCTCAGTATCCTGATGTTAGAAAGGCTGTGGTTGGAACTGGAATGCACTCTATCATCAGAGCCGAGTTAGACTCTCACTCACTACTGACGAAAAATACCTAGATCTCTCCGAGGTACGATCGATTCCAGGCTTGGCTCAGCAGATGTATAATCCTAAGCCTGGTACGCACAGAGGAGCATAGAGGGGCTATGCTGGTGTGAGAGAAATACTCACCCTGGCTTCTGTGTCTAAACTGAGAGCAACTACTCAAGGGGAAGGCCGCCCCGATATAGTCCCAAGAAATGAAACAAGGGTTTACTTCCTGTAAATAGGAAGTAAGATCAAGGTAACAGTAGTATTGTCACACCTGATGTCCAGAACCTGGATAGGTTTGGTATGTTCTATAGTCGAGGAGGACTGTGACAGTCTATCCAAGAACTATACTGTGCTATCAGTGATCCGACCACACAGGAGATCCTAAGTCCAATATGATTCTAGTACTGGAGAGGTACTAGACTAGTGTTACCAAGGTTGTATCCATTGGTGGATGTAAGGAGGGAAGGAACTGAACTGTCTGGTCTGTCCAGAGCAGAGTCCTTATATAGTGTGCTGTATGGCGCATGAACCAAGCCAAGTAAGGAAATTACCCAGTTAAGCTGGGTAAGAGCTATAAAGGCCATTGGATGATAAGCATCCATGATAAGAGCAGTTACCACTATTGGTCCCTATTCTTGTACCAGTGTAACCTGGTTACAAGAGGTTCTTCTGCTATTGGTTGACGCAAATAGCGCTTATTGTATGATAAGAGGGTTTATCGCCATAGGATGATATGGATGACCAATATCATTGGTCGATAGAGACTAAGGTTTGCTTAGTCATCATGTCACATGTGACCAGTGGACATGAACGTCGATAAGAGTCATCTCAATTAAGAGCACTCTTTTCAACAACTACGATTTAGTTGCCATATTTGCATGAAAAAATTGCTGGCAAGTCCGTTTTATTTATTGTCTTAACACTTTAAGCGGAGTGTTATGCTTGTACACAATTGCTACAAGGTATTTACCACCGCCACCACAGCGGTCGCTGCATCACTGTCATCCATTCCAAGGCTGAGCACTAAATAACGTCTGTTCTGTACAATACATCAGAAACTCTCCATGGAATCAAAATACAAGGTATACATGTGCTCCTAACTTCTTTCAAATATATAAGGACAGTCTTTGATCTATCCTCTTCATCCAAAGACCTACTTTCTCCGCCTCTGCGTCCATGTTCAAGATGAGGTTTCAGAACCTTTCCATACTCGTTGCACTCCTCCCGCGCACACTGGGATTCCCGCACCTAGCTAACTTCCCAGAATACCATTCTCTCGCAGGCTTGTCTGCAGAAGAGGTCCACACTGTGGCCGGATCTTTTGCTAGCACTCCCGGCGCACAACCTCTCCCGCCTCCTATCAATGACACTTCCACAAAATTGGTAAACGATCTGGCTCATCCATACATGCCTGATCAACCAGGTGACATTTGTGGACCTTGTCCAGGTTTGAATTGTTGAAAAGAGTGCTCTTAATTGAGATGACTCTTATCGACGTTCATGTCCACTGGTCACACGTGACATGATGACTAAGCAAACCTTAGTCTCTATTGTCCAATGATATTGGTTATCCATATCATCCTATGGCGATAAACCCTCTTATCTTATGATAAGTGCTATTTGCGTCAACCAATAGCAGAAGAACCTCTTGTAACCAGATTACACCAGTACAAGAATAGGGACCAATAGCAGTAACCACTCTTATCATGGATGCTTATCATCCAATGGCCTTTGTAGCTCTTATCCAGCTTAACTGGGTAATTACCATACTTGGCTTGGTCTGTGTGCCATACAGCACACTATATAAACCCCCTGCTCTGGACAGACCAGACAGGATCTTTCTCTCCTTTACACCCTCTTATGGATACATCCTAAGAAACACTACTCTAGTACCTCTCCAGTACTAGAATCATATTGGACTTAGGATCTCCTGTGTGGTCGGATCACTGATAGCACAGTATAGTTCTTGGATAGACTGTCACAGTCCTCCTCGACTATAGAACATACCAAACCTATCCAGGTTCTGGACATCAGGTGTGACAATACTACTGTTACCTTGATCTTACTTCCTATTTACAGGAAGTAAACCTTGTTTCATTTCTCAGGACTATATTGGGGCAGCCTTCCCCTTGAGTAGTTGCTCTCAGTTTAGACACAGAAGCCAGGGTGAGTATTTCTCTCACACCAGCATAGCACCTCTACGCTCCTTTGTGCGTACCAGGCTTAGGATTATACATCTGCTGAGCCCAACCTGGAATCGATCATATCTCGGAGAGATCTAGGTATCTTTCGTCATGAATACCCTGGCTTCTCATGGTGTGAGTGATCCCTCACAAGAAACTCAATTTATTCATCAAAAGCATGATTCAGTATATCAACCGTAGTGGTGTGGCCACCCCTGGTGAGATCATCACTGCTATCCAAGAAGGTACAGGATCATCATACAGGTATCTTCTTCGGGGGATCTAACCTGGAACCTACAGGTTTCAGTATGGGATATGACCTGGCTTCATTTGTGACTTACACGGCATGTTATTTTAACTTGTAGTCTTTCTGATTACTGATGAATATTAATAGGCATTCATCGTTGATGGAAACCATTTGACCAATTTAATAAGCATTGGTGCGAATACGACCACAGATAATAAACTTACTCTGGGGCTCAATATCCACAGTAACTTTGAAGGCAGGCATCATGTCTTCCTTGTGAAACTGATGCGGTGTGCTTATTGTCATTATCGACTCTAAACTATAGGTGATGCAAGCACCACTTGTGGAGATTATTATTTCGGGGACAATTATAGTTTCAATGAGACCTTATTCAATCAAGTATGTACAGGTTACTGCCATATCTATCCTCTTTATTGACCCCCTCACAGCTTGTGGATACTGCTTACCTTGGCATAATCACTGTGGAATCAGCAGCCCGACAGAAGGCGCTCCACATCCATGACTCTATTGCACGCAATCCAACTTTCTGGTTTGAATCTCCATGCGTTCTTGCCGTATATGTAGAAACGACCTTTCCACTTGCCTTTTTCGTGAGCAATCAGACTGTGGACATGACACTCAATGCCACATTGGACGATGCGAGGAGTTTCTTCCAGGATCACCAGTATCCTGATGGCTTCTATCGCTGTCAAGTCCCATATGGCATTGAGGAGCTCCTTGCCTTGGGCCTCAAAGTATTCTTCTTGGTTGGCATGTTGCCAGGCCACAACGAAGGGGCAAGTAACTATGTGGTGAATTATCAAGACATTGGGAGCATACATTTAATTTTTTTTGGGCAGTGCACCCGTTCTGGTTCTCTGTAACTGATTTTTCCTAGTTATGCATTGGATACCAAAGGCAGGCCAATCTGACTGCCCAATTGTATCCCAACCCATCTCCTGAACTCGAGGCTGCAATTAAGGCCAACTTGGCCGTGTTTTACCAGATTTTGGGTAACCCAAGTTGTGAACAACTATTCCCATATGGGCATTAAGGGAGCGACTCGGATACTGCCAATTGTTCGAGGGGTGCTACACCACTTTGATTGGATCCCATCCATCACAATTTTGACTTTGTGTTCGACGGGCCAGGCCAATCTATGTACTAGTTCCATTTGTATTTGAAAGACGTATTACCATAGTACGTTACTGTCTTTTTTGGCTAAGTTGGCCGTGTAGGAATTTTTACCTCAAATCCACAGGCAAACTTTGCTCAACCATTGCACACCAACTGCTGCACGGAATTCAAAAAAAAAATGAGTGTTGTGCTCCGATAACCATGTAGAATACGATCCGTGAGGTCTGCAAATGAAAATATGAACTTTGAAATTCCATAAATTTATGCTGCCAGAATTTCAAGTGGGAGAACATTTTTCAATCAGTACAATAGGAAATCAATGTGTATTGGTGCGGAAAGTAACAATATATATATAATCATGAAGTGGGAGTGCCTCTGATCACCTCCAACATCAGCAAACTTACATTTTTGCTAAATCATCTGAAGTTAACTTAACTGTCTAATTTTAGATATTAGTGTTACTTAAATGGCTAGATGTACTATCTGGCTACAATACTCAATATCTAACTGTCTAAAACAACTAATAACAACTAAATTGCAACTAAATTTAGTTACTTAGACAATTTTATATTCTTTGCTATTTATTCTGTGACTAAGACAGACTGAGGAAGAAAGAGCATGCACTATGCTAGATGATCTAGGAGCAGTAGCTAGTGTGGGTGAAGGTGTGCAGCACCTCCCAACTGCCATCTGTCCTGGGTTGAGCGTCAGCTGCATTCCTGCTGCTGTAGGAGAGCCCAACATGATGAGATGATGCTTGGACTCCCAGTAGTAGGAGGGCAGGACTTATGGATGATTAACGTATGAGTGGCATGGCGATGCACATGAACTTGGTGGCTATGGCCTCAGGCATGGCTTGTATGTACATCAATAAATTACTAGAATTCTGGATCAGAAAATACAGAAAATACAAATATACAGACTTTCTGCAGCATTATTACAGATTTACGGATACACAGACTTTCTGCAGAACTATTACAGACTAGATCACACAAGGCAAATATTTGTTCATATTTTGAATCCAGATGAACTTGAACATCCAAAGCATACAGTACATATAGATATAGTATAGGCTGTGTAAACCTTATTAGCCAATGAAAACTCTGTCACACCATGAACTACAAGGCTGCTGGGCCTGGCGCCAGTTCCATTCAATAGTGATATTAGCAATCCTATCAATGACAATGATGTATTCAGAAAAGTTTGGTGACCACCCTGCCAGCAACTCCATTTACTCTGTTCATTCTCCTAATGTACTGTTTTGTATGTAGTACTCTCATAGCTCCGAGTTATCCTGCCATTTTTAAGTCAGTGGCATGCTCTATTGCCATTGGTGAGTAGATGCAGAGGGGTTGAATGAGGACTCACTGGTGGGTTGTCTTTTGTTGCCATTGTTGCTGTGGTGGCATGTGCTGTTGTCATGGAGGTGGTGCCCATTATCTTCATTCTCACTCGAGGCTATCATCATCTTCAAGATATGATGGTGGGGCACATTATTGCACTATCTGTGCCCTTGCTATCCTGCATGTCACCATCTAGTCTTCATCGTTGGTGTGGTGTGGTGGTCAGCATACCCTCCACCCTATGCATTGTTGTTATAGTGTGGGTGGTGGTGATGCGAGTAGTGAGTAATGTAGAAAGTAGAAAGAAAAAAGAAAGTGGACAGAGTGCGAGCCATGTTGTCCCTGTCCTTGTTGTTGTTGTGCTAGCATTGCCATGCCAGAATGGACACACCATTGTTGCTGATGGTGCGCCCTATGCCACTGTTGGTGAGTGAGTGGAGAGAGATAAGTAGGGAGACTCACCAATGCTGTACACCATGCCACCACTGCATCTTCGCTGTCGCCGTGTGGTGTTGACCCTCTGTATTGTCATCATAGTGTGGGTGGTAGTGGTGCAAGTAGTAATGTAGAAAATAAAAAGAAAAAGAAAAAAGGAAGTGGGCAGGGTGTATACCACATTGACCCTGTCCTTGTCGTTGTCATGCTAGCATTGCCGTGCCAGGATGGATGTGCCATTGTTGCCAATGGTGTGCCCTACACTGCTATTGGTGAGTGGGTGGAGAAGGGGTAAGTAAGGAGACTCACCAGTACTATATGCCATGTCACTGCTGCGTCTTCGCTGTTGCTGTGTGGTGTTGAGGGTGCAATCAGTGCTGTTGCACCTGTTGCTGTAGTTTCTGAGGTTGCCATTGGGGCAGTAGTTAGTACTAGTAACAATAGAAAAATGAAAAGAAAAAAAATGGGGCAACATGTCATCCATCTGAGTCATTCCCATCCCATTATTGTTGGGCATGCCCAAGGATGCCCAGTGCTCATTGTTGATGCTGCTGTGATTGGTGTATGAGTAAATGAGTGAGAACATACCTATATAGCAGTGAGCAGTCACTAGTCAATGTTTCAACACCAACAACAATGACATGTTGATGCCACAGTGAGTTCTCTTGTAACATTTCCTTGTTTTCTTTGTTGATCACAATCAACATTGTATCTGGCATTTTCAACAATATGACATGTTAAGGCACAGTAATATTTCAGACAGACTTGTAGTTACAACATGATATCTACTGTACATAGAACTTTTCTGAGGCTTGAGCAGCATGCTATACATTTACTGCTGCAAGACAAGTGTGAACTAATAAACTATTCATGGATTGTCAGAGACTGAAGCCTATAGACTCTGAACCGGAAACTGATGCCTGAGCTTTGCAACTGCCAGACATGGCCCCCTGTCATTCTGATAATAAACACACCCTAGATAATATTCGACCATGAAGAAAAGGTGCTGGACAAGGTGGTGCTGCTGAGCAGCTGAAGTCTTTTGGCAACAAGATCATTTCTAAGCATCCTTGAATTGTTATGATAGAAGACCCTGCAGCTACTTTTTCTCCTTTTTACTATCCTTTTCCTCCATATTCTCTGACCGATTACCCCCTACCTGAGAACCCATTCTCCATTGATAACGACTCCCTATTCCCCGATGCCTTTCCCATATGGCCTCCTTCCTCGTAGGGTTACAATTGGTCTTCCATTTTCTTACCTATCTTCTGGACACTTATCTCCTCTGCCTTCTATTCTAGGCAAGTACTCCTTATCGGTATCTCATAGGACTTTTCTTACTCGATACTTACTATTCTCGACCCCTTGGTCCATGCTCGTTTTGCTATCTATAAAAGTGCCATGTATAGTAGAATGTTCCCTAGTTAAATCTATGCAATTCAACATAGTGTTTAGCCCCGGACCTTGCTGCCTTAGTCACTCAGGATCTCCGTAACCCCTCTTCGCTTCTAAAGGACTTCGTGCTACCTCTGAGTGCATGCTCGCTGTTCAAGTCCGCTTCACCACTGAGTGTCGCACTCAGGGACTGATCAGGACACTCCCTTGCCTAGGTACCAGCCCTAGCCAGGAGACCCATGTTCTAACACGGGTATCAGCCCCATTCAAGGTCTAGAGTTGAGTGCTATCATTAGCATAACATGAATGACCCCAGTTCCATCAGACCAGCAAGCCAACAAGATGGCCCCTTCTCAGAAGCAAAAATGATAATGACATCCATCTAAGTTATGTGCTAAACCTTCCAAGGGAAAAGAAAAGGCTATGGTGCATCAAAAATTATGCTTTAATTCGTCACTCCTGAAAATGGGTAGGAGTAGCCACAGACACCCAATAGATACACACACAAGCCTGTCTTGCAGGTAGCTGAGGAATCATATCAGTTTGGATTCAAGGTAGCTAATCAGGATCAAAGCAATTTATAGGTGTTTTTTCTTTTTTTCTTTTTTTCTTTTCTAACTGAGCACTCGTAGGCCTACCTATTAAAGAGGTTATTGAATGATGGATAACAAACTTCCTGAAGGGTATCACAAGTTTATTCCAAGTGAGGCATTGAAAGAATGGTGTGAAAGTGAGTTCCATGACTATGCTTCTTGTGTCATTGTAATGGTGTTGTCAGATTATGAAGGACCCATAAATCATGATGATCACAAGCATGAAGATGACATGGCAGTGGAATATGGTGGAGGTGAAGATGCAGATGGTCCTGGGTCCATACATGACATGGACATGAAACACACTGGGGATGATTCCAGCAATGAACCTGGAAGTGTTGCTATCTTGCATCCTGAAAACAATGTGACTGAGAATGGTAAGGCATTCATTCTATCTATTTTGTCAATACTAGTCTCATATAGTCAAACTTGAGGGATAACCTGGATGGTTCCATTCGTCAACTGCCTCAAAAGCAGGTTGAAGGTTGTGTATTCTCAGTAGCAATAAAGTTTGAGGACTAATGATGTTTTAAAACAAGCCCATGACCATCAATATGACATGTTTGAAAAGCACTCCCAAGCTAAAGCTGGGAATGCTGCTTTGCAAGGGAGAGTTGAGAAGGATGTTTACCAGCATACATAAGGTAAGCTTCTGTCTGTTCCACTTACATGAGCAGAGGTGAATCCGAGCAAAGATCAAAAGCCAGTCACATTGCACAGAGAAGATTAATGGGAGGGTACCACAAGGTAGATTCTTTCTTACTAAAGGTTTGGTTATTAATCTGCTGTCCTTGTAAGACCTGGGTGTGCAGAATGACAGACTACAACAACTTAGAGCTCAGTGTTCACAGGTCATGAAACAGAACCTTTCTCTATTGTGCAACTGGAAAGCAGACAAGTTGCACACTGAACGAGTAGACCACAGGCATATGCAAGGCAAGTTTTTAGTAAACTATACATGATGATAATCAAATCAGATATGTAGGTAAACCATGTGACAGATCACAACCAGTATATGCCCATTCCAGAAGAAACAACCACCATTTGCATGAACAGCAGTCAGAAGAGGAAGAAACTGATGTTGACAGTGTCAAAGATGATGATGACATTGAAGAGGATGATGAAGGCATGTCATTTCTGCCTTCTTTGATCATTTGTTAACATCGTGAAAGATAATGTAGAAGAAAATGAGTATGATGTACTCAATCGTCACCACCAATGCAATAGAGTTCCTTGCTCTCTTGCCCAGCCTATGCTCCAGCATCTCAAGCCTCATCAGATTGATGAAACTGCTGGTGATGTCTCTGAAGATGAAGGTGTTCAACTGTCTGCCTGCAATAAGGTGGCCCAGAAGCGCATATTCTGGCCTGAAATGTGGAAGGCATTTATAGATGATGCCAAGCTTGAATGGCGTCTTTACTTATCTACCTGTGACACATTTTCTCACCATTTGCAGGCCAAACAAGATCTGATACCTGATATTGTGAGACAAGTTCTCCACAATTACAAAAAGAAATGCATTCAACTTGAGGCTGGTGTGTTTCCTTGGTATGAGAAAGAACTTTACACCATCATAAATTTCAACCTCTTGATTACTTTCCCTTTTACTGATAAATGTAGATCTATAATGATTCCTCAAACTTTCATTTGGAGATCAAGAAGTTATGTATGCACATGGTCATTTCAGAATACCAACTTGAGGTTCCATCAAATCTTGGTGAAGATGATGCAATGCAATAGATATGGGATCAAGTGGCAGTGCTCATCAAAGAGGCTAAGTTCTTATATAGCTGTCTAGATTCACAGGTAGGAATCTGCCATATGATATGTTGATGCTGACTATTATAAATAGAGCAGGGTACACAATTTTGTGTATAATGCACTCTATGCAATTTTGATGGTAGCATTTTATGGAAACAGCTATAAGTGTTTAGGTTTGACTGCGGAATTTGAAAAGACGATTTCTGAAGCAGTAATATCCCTTGTCAGGGCAAGGGTATTTTATTTTCTTTAAATGACACTTCAAATACTGAATTATACATCGCAAATCAAGCCTATCCTCTGGGCACTGAAGGCATACAGTGATCTTCATAGAATCAAAAAGAAAACTGGGCACATTCACAAGATAAATTATGAGCAGATTCATGAGCTCATGGGTATAGTTCTTGACCATCCAAATGGTAATTGCAGGCTTCAACATCAACTTCATAAATGGGCAGAACAGGCTGGGTAAATTTTTGTTTGACTTGTGTTCATCTCTGACTTATGGCTCACAGTGAAGGGATTAAAAGAGAAATGAGAGTATTTGCTGTAAATCATGATGAATATGCTTTGGTGCCAATGTGATTAGTTTTAACTATGAATCATTTAATGTCATTATTGGTTATATTCATTGTGTGAGTATGGTGAAGTTTGAACTGCTTTGAATAGTCAAATATGGACTAAGACAACTTGTGTAGAGATATGTCTTAGAAATGTAGGGCTGTAAGATGGGTATATATAGTACAATATAGATGCTGCATAGAATTGGTATATATCTATACAGTTCTATCAAATTTTGTGCATATATTGTAATAGCCATTAGATCTGTACAAGATCTATATTGGATATGTACAAATAAATAGGGTCTACATAAGATCTATATAAGATATGAACAGACTTTGTATAGATTTGTACAAGGGATAACCTTTCTATGAGTCTGTGGGTCTGTAAAGCCTGTACAGATCTATACAGATTCAATACAAAGAAGATATTTTACTGATGTAGGGGGTGAGAATTTGTGTTACAATTTATGATTTGCACTTCTGTGTGTGCTCATGTCTCTTCTTTTTCTCCCTTCTCTCTTCAGTAGTCACATCTGTTGGACTCTGTGTTTAGACTACTACTTACTCTCTGTCATTTCAACATGATTGCCTGCATTGCTAATGTAGCTACTTAGCAATATTCCTTTAGTCACTATTGGCTGTTGATTGCTCACCCACCATATACTTACTCACCACCTTCACATGGACCATGCCCCATAGTACTTAAAACCCTACAGATGAGCTCTTTCATCTTCAGCTTAGTCTTACTTTCTGTAATGCCTATTTTGCTCTATACAAGCAACTTTTTGCTGTATAACCTTGGTATTGTGTCTATGGAAAATGAATGAATAGAAGGCTAGGTGACTTCCTCAAACAAATCCTCCAGGCCCAATCTCACTATAAGTTGTTGGTAGACAACTAACCTAACAGATCAAACAATAGCTCAACTACTAAGTGAGTGAA
>JBBPSN010000263.1:0-25810 GCA_038093615.1 Austroboletus olivaceoglutinosus | reverse complement strand
CGAGGAGGACAAGCCGCAGCCGCCCAAGAAGAAAAAGGCCAAAAAGGCCACCGAGGAGAGCGATGCGGCGCTCGCGCGCAAGCTGTCGTCCGAGATCAACAGCCGGTCGCGGCGCGGCGCGGTGGTCGCTGCGAGCCCCCGCAAGGCGGGGAAGCGAAAGCCCAAGAAGAGCGCCGAGGTGGTGGATTCGGAGGAGGAGTCGAAGCCCAAGAAGCGGGGCACGGCGAGGGGCGGGTTTGGAAAAGAGTATGTTCTGAGGTGGGTGCTAGATGTGGTGACGTGTGCCTGGGGCTCATGGCGTCCATTTCTTGCTAGTGCTCCGCTGTCTGCGGTGCTCGCGGTGGACAAGATGTCGCGCCCACAGGTGGTCAAAAAGTTGTGGGAGTATATCCGCGAAAACAGTCTGCAAAATCCTTTGAACAAGAAGGAAATCGTTTGCGACGACGCGCTTCGTGCCGTCTTTTCTGTAGACAAGATAGACATGTTCCGCATGAACAAAGTGCTGGGACAGTACGTGTTCCTTGTTGGCGACGATCTCGTCTGAACTTTTTTTGCAGGCATCTTCACGAGGGATGACGGGGATTGGTTGTGTGATCTATATTTGCTTGGTATCTTTGACTGTTTTTTTCATTGAACATTGGACAGGGCTATCTTCTGTACGGTGACCTTGTTCAAGAACGATGTGTACCCATGTACTGTATTATCCTCCTGAATACATTGCAAAAACTAAACCTAGTAGCCCTGGTACGGAATGCATGACCGTCTTACAGAATTGGTAAGTAAGGAGAAGAAGAATCATTAGTTCAAATTTTGAAGTTTCATCCACTCCTTGTCGTTCGCGTTGAAATCTACGCCTTTTTTCTTCCACCACTGCCTCACCTTATCCCCGCCTCCGATTGCATCCTCCAGGGCTTCCTCGATGTCGCACATCCGATATTGAATGGGGAGCCCGCTCTTATCCCACCAGTCAAGGACTTCGCTACGGTTATGACGCGTCGCGCCAGTGAGCGCCTCTCCATCGAAAGCGACCTGAAGGCCACTGCCCAACCACCACTCGAGTACGTCGACCTTGCCAAGACAGCTGGCATGCTGCATCATGTGGCGATCGTACTGATACTCGAGCTGAGACGTTGCCCACCACTCGAGCACGCCGACATGCCCCGCGGCGCTCGCCATGTCCATGACGCGCCCAATCTTGAGCGGCAACCCGGTCGAGAGATGCTGCCGCTTCCACCAGTCGAGCACGGGAACGTGGTTCTTGGAGCTCGCCTGCTCGAGCGCGGCTTCGGTGTATTCGAGCGCGAGACCGGATGCGACCCACCAGTCGAGCGAGGTGATTTTGCCGTTGCGGGAGGCGGCGTCGATTGCGTCGGCGATGGCGCCTTGTTTGGGGGGAAACATCCACTCGGGGTGCTGCTCGAACCCGTGCTTCCACCACGCGAGCACGGCAGTCCGACCGTGCTTGGATGCCGTGACGGGAATGAGGTCGCCGCCAAACACGGCAAGAAAGATAGGCCGATGGTGTGCGAGGAAGAACTCGAGCACGTGGACGTATCCGAAGCGCACGGCAGCGGCAGCACCGAGTTGGGTGGGCGGATGGAGGGCGGGATCGGATGCGCGGATGAGTGGCACGGAGCCGGTGAGCATGGTGAGATCGGTGGCGCAGGCGGCGTTCCATTCGAGCGGGACAGGGAGCGAGGTGGGCACGCCGAGCGCACGGCAGAGCGCCCAGTCGCCGACGTGATCAAAGATGTCTGCGAGGATCTCGACGGGGAGGTCGGGCGTGCGCGATGGCGGGGATGGGTCGGGTTTGACGTCGTCGACAGTGTCTGAGGGCGTGAGGCTTTCTACGGATGCGGTCGAGAAGTGGTACGTGTGAAAGTCGTGGTGGGCGAGTCGCGATACGAGTTCCGGATCTGCGCCCGAGGTGGGGAGGTTGCGGACTTTGAGGAAGAGGACCAACTCTTGGTGGGTGAGTTTGGCGTAGGCGTTGTAGACGATGCTCAGTGGTCTTTCATAGCTCTGTCGTCTGGGATGAGACGGAACTTGGGGAGCGGGGACGTTTAATGACCTACCGCCATATGCAGACAAGTCCAAGTCGTGGTACGAGTCTAACAAGCTGCTCGGGCGACGGCGCGACGTGCCAGCACACTCCCGAGTCACGTGCTTTGAGAATAAATCCGTCGATTTTGATTGGATTGACATCTTGAACATGTCTAACGCTCACAGAATCGACCAAGACCGTTCGGACCTGCGGATTCGCATTTGGTACTAGGATGCCGTCACCTCCTCATGTTCCAACACCAACTGTGGATAAAGTTTTTGCATTTGAGACAAGAAACTCCCAGCGTACAAAAATGCCCTCGTGTATTGCTGTGCAAGTATCTCCAAGGAGGTAATTAATCCCGCATACAACTTGGTCGTGGAGGCGCCGTTAATATCCGAATACTATGTCTGCATGTCATTGACATGGTAAGGTATTACTACACTACTTGGGTCTGTTGGAGTACGGTGCAATGTTAGTAAATTCCCCCGCATGTTTAAAGGTTACTTAAATTTAAAATACTTACTCGCAGACCTGTAGCGGGCTCTCAGCGGGTCCCTGCCAATGGTCAACATCGACACCACCATCAACGGTGCTCACGTCCCTGTTTCAATATTCTCCCCTGCAACGTTTCTGAAAGAATGTATGCTACATCTTCTTTTACGGTGCTCAGCATTCACGCGTCTCTTTGCTTCATAGGACAACATGGACGGTTCTCTCTAACTTTATCGGCGTCCTGCCAAGAGTCATCGACAATACCAGAATCACAAGTACAAGGACAGAATCTCTATCTTGGGGACAATTTCACCTTTCCCCCAACGCCGCCCCATCTCAGACTTGATGTCGACCATCGTCCAATCCTCTACAAGCATATCCCTAAACTCGTTTTTGAGGGAAAAGGATATTATTTCTGTTGTTTCCCATCTCTCCCACCCTGTAGTTCCCCGACGTCTGCGCAGCAAGATGGCGTATTGGGGTATGCTACTCAGCATCAGCCATTCAGTATAGTCAAGGATGCCGAGCGCAAACTCGTATCCTTCCTCAAATCGGAATTGGATCATGTAGACAGTATCATTGGATAAAGGGGAGGCGATACCAGCATCTTCGTTGGGTTGCAAGATATTGGCGACGGTAGTTCGGAATATCTTGGCAGGAACAACCATGATCTTCACCTGCAGACCAGCGTTTGAAAGGGCGATGGGCATATTCGAGAACAGTGATCCTCGGGTCCGCTCTGGATTTTGACACTCGCATTCAGAATCCCAATCCAGGTAGCACGCAGGGGAAGAAGGGATCATCCTCGAAGGGTGGATGTGCGAAGGGATAGCCTTGCCTGCCCACAGAAACCAGCTGGGAGACCAATCCACTTCAAGTGCTGCCTCGAACAGTCGGAAGAAGGCACGCTCTCCGCCTTCTCCGTAGGCGACAGAGATGCTGACACCCAGAACCCCCATTATCGCGTACGACATATCCTCCGGTCTGGTGGTCTTCCTTTTCGCGATCCATTCCATGCGCTCTGGAAGGGGTGGGTCCCGGAGTCCAGGTTGAAAGCTGCGGATGTGATGGATGAGGATGTCAGTCGCTTCTGAGATCCCATCGCCAAGTAGCTCTAACTGAAGGCAATGTTCTTCATCAAAGGATTGGGAGTGCTCAGGAAGATCGGGATCTAGCGAAAATTGGTAAGTGGCTTCCAGTATTTATTGTAAAATTTGATTCGCAAAGAGGCTAGAAGTTCCTGTAGAGTCCAACCGCGTGAACCACCGATCTGAAGGGAAATCCTGGAAGGTCTCGGTCTCGCCAAGATAGATGATACAGACAAATGACGCACGATACCATGCGAACATGGAACGGATAGACTCGTCGAGCTCAGAACTGCTGCGCTTGTCGATACAGACAGTATCTGCCCATGCGAACTCCACCCCAAACTGCTCCTGAGCAATCCTACAAAACTCCCTCAATTTCTTGTATCCCTGCGTAGTAGTTTTGCGCCCCAGAAGGAAGTCCTCATAGTTGGGTTCCTTTGTATCCGGTCCCCATACGTGTGACAGAACGACGAACTTGGACATATCCCTCACATAAATAGAGATGTCTTTATCCCGCTGCTTCGCTGGGTTCCCAAGTATGGGAGCATATCCCTGTAAACCTATCTTTGGCAAGGACATCTTGAACTGAATACTCAAGGGTTTACTCCAAGAGAGATAGTCGGCAATGGCACTTTTTTCCATGAGTACCATTTCCCCTTCTTTCGACAGCCTTATGACCCGAATTGGAAAAGTGCTGAAAACTTGACTACGTATCTTTGCTTTTATCTCGTCGATCAGGGGACTTGGGGGAGTGAATATCGTTAGACTACTTTGGATAGTGAATGCAATTCTCGCCCACATGGCTGGAGAGCAGCGATCTGTGGTCGATTCCTACACATCTCCATCATGAATGGGGTTTCGAGCCTATATGTGACTTGACCCTCACTCGAAAGAGTTTTCGGGAGCGAGTTCTTCGTCTCTGACTATTTTACGCCTGCCCACATCGGTCGTCGACTTTTACTCGAGACGTTCAATTTGAGCGACGTACCACACATCAGTTATCGTCATCATACGAGGGAACCCATCAACACTCATGGTGGACATACTTTGTGATGAGGTTTCACGAACTGCAAATATAACAAACGGGGTTTGCTAGGCCTGGGCCCAGGCCGTTTATAGGTGCGGCGAGGGCACTTGTCCGACCGCTGGAGATAGCAAGATGAGAAGATGGGCCGCCCGATCATGATAGACGAGGTGAGGAATAATTCCAAGTAGAGGGTCCAATTTAGAACTCCGAGTCTATGAATGGGGTGGCCGCACGCGTCGTTCCCGACGAAGGTGATCATCCCCCGGTTGACGTGAAAACCACCTTCCTCGTCCAAGAATACTCATGTGTGAACGACTTGAACAAGGGAGCGAGCGGCATCTTTGGTAAACACCGATCACACATTGATGCACAGGTCGAAGACTCCGTCCAAATTTTCCTCGTAACATCATGACTGACATTGTATTGACCTCGCCGCACCCAAACGTGCCCTTGGTTCGCAGGTCCATCTTTACCCATTTGCTAGGAACATCTTCGGATGCGACTGGCCTCGTCGGCGGCTTTCCTGGGACCTCGCCTGCATTCATCGATGCACCCACCGGTACCGTTCTCACTCGTACTGCCCTTCGCTCGTACGCTCTCCAGTTTGCGTATTCGCTCCACCATCTGCCCGCACCCCTAGCACAACCACTTCACTCTGTCTCTCCGCCCCCAGTGCTCATCTTTTCTCCCAACAGCATCGTCTGGCCCATTCTCCTCCACGGCGTCGCGGCCGCAGGCTTGCGTGCCACGCTCGCCAACAGCGCCTATACTCCCAGCGAGCTAGCGCAACAGTATGTAGACGCTGGTGCACATCTCGTCTTCACCCATCCGGCGCTTGTGCACGTCGTCCAGGAAGCCCTCGCGTCCCTGGACTACACCGAATCCGACGTCCGCTCCAGAGTCGTCTTGATCACGTCACATTGGCTCACCGGCATGCCCGACCCTGTGTCCACGGGTCTTGCGCATCTAGTCAATCTAGGCGCTTTTCTCGGGCGTGGCGCGCTTCCGACCGAGGTCAGCTTCGACGGGGAACGGTCCGACGAGACGTTGCTCCTTTGTTATTCCTCGGGAACGACAGGCAAGCCCAAGGGCGTCGAGACGACGCACTACAACCTCGTCTCGCTTGTCGAGATCCTGGGATCTGCCTGGCCAGCGTCTATACCTTTTCTCACGCCCACGTTCCCTGAGGATCGTCGTGCCCCACAGCCCGATGTGTTTTTCGGGCCCATGCCGTACTACCACATTTATGGCGCTGTCATCCTGCTCATGTTTCCCCTCTCGTTCGGCACGCCCACCGTCGTCATCGCGGGTTTCAATCCCGTTGAGTACTGCGAGGCCGTCGAGCGATACAGGGCATCGAATCTGTTTGTCGTGCCACCCATGCTGGTTGTGCTGGCGCGTCACGAGGGTACGTCCTTCCTCTTGTCCGCGTGCCCCGTGCATGAAACACCGAGTTTCCATTTGGCATGTTTTGCCGTCTGAATCCTCTGCCAACAGCCGTCGAAAAGTATGATATGACTTCGATACGTTTTTTCTGGTCTGGCGCTGCGCCCCTGGGTGAGGACCTCGTCAAAACATTGAAGGAACGTCTCCAAAAGCGCGGTGCGGACGTCATCGTCTCTCAGGGTGCGTTCGCCGTCTGTCAGGCCTGTGCTCGTGACGTATTCCTGCGATCGATATTTAGCATACGGTCTCACGGAGACTTCGCCGACGGTCACGCTGCTCCATCCGAACGATGCCCACACACACATTGGCTCCATCGGCCGCGTGTTGCCCAACCTCGAAGTGAAACTGGTTTGCGAGGATGCGGGCCAGGTTAGCGTGCCAGCGCGTGGTTATCACCCGATCGCTGACGGGCGTCTGGACGCTAGATTATCACCAACGTTGACAATGCCGGTGAGATATGGGTCCGAGGACCGACTGTAATGAAGGTGTGTGTCTTGGCAATAGCGCCCTAGGCTATGCTCATGTCAACGTCGCTCTTAGGGGTACTTGAATAACCCCAGTGAGATGGCATCGGCGATCACCCCCGACCGGTGGTTCAAGACGGGCGACATCGCCGCCGTCGACGCCCAGGGATTTCTCACGATCATCAACAGACGGAAAGAGCTCATCAAATACAAGGTGAACTAACTATATGCGCCTGGGTCATTTTATCGTTCACGTTTACGTATCTCCTCGGCAGGGTTTCCAAGGCGAGTGGTTTCGTAGCGTTCCATTTTCGATGGATGATGACCC
The DNA here is from genome assembly GCA_038093615.1 of Austroboletus olivaceoglutinosus. NCBI lineage: Eukaryota > Fungi > Basidiomycota > Agaricomycetes > Boletales > Boletaceae > Austroboletus > Austroboletus olivaceoglutinosus. Next base: position 18,918 of record JBBPSN010000263.1, on the reverse strand, counting down.
CAGTCACAGTGGCGCCCGCAGAGCTCGAAATGCTGCTGCTCCAACGCCCAGACGTGGCCGACGCCGCCGTCATTGGCGTCTACAGCGAGCAAGAAGCGACCGAGTTGCCAAGGTGCGTGTTGGTCTTTTTCTTCTGCTTGCTTTTTCCTTTGAACTTGCTTACCTCTGCAACGCCCGCGACAGGGCATACATCGTTCCCACGCGCGCCCTCGCACCGGACGCGAGCGCTGCGCTAGCGATCGAGATCCTGGCGTGGATCGCGCATCGGGTGGCGGGACACAAGCGACTACGGGGCGGCATCGTCGTCGTGGACCAGATTCTGAAAAGGTAGCGTTGAGCATGTTGGCAAGTGATGCGCGGCTGACGGATTTGGTAGCACGACGGGCAAGATTTTGCGGCGCGCGTTGCACGAGAGGGCCAAGGGGGAGACAGGTCACGGTCAGGTCGTGCCGCAGGCCAAACTGTAGGTTGGTAGGGAGAACCTATGTTTGCCTGTCGCATCTCTTTCGCCCGTTTGTACGTGCATGTATATATGGAGGGGGAGGAGAGACTGATGTTTGGTGATCATGATTTCAATGTCAAGGTGCACGCGACGCGATACGAGCTCTGAATCTTTGCCCAAGTGGGCAGACCAACTCTTGGTGAGTGATTTTTGGAATAATTGGTGAGCCAGGAATTGAGTCACGTCTGCCAGCACTCGTATGTATGCATACACAATGACTCTATATGCAGAATCGAGAGGAAGGCATAAGAAATCTACTCATCACTTGGTCAGATTAAAGCCTTTTGATACTTATTTCATGCTACCGACTGCAAAGCGCCGAATAAACGATCGTACGAGAGTAGCGAAAGTAGACGCACGACCAACGACTCGGACTAATCGGCCAATCGTCTGCGCTTCGCCGCAGACGGGCGACACGAACTTAGACCAATCTCGAACCCCTCACGTCGCCGAATGTCGCTGATCTCCTCAGCATCATCCACCTCAGCGTCCGCAACCTTGGCCTGGAGGTGGTACAACCCCCCAAAACGAGGTTTTCGAACGCCTTGCGCTCCGCAAGGAGACGTTCGGTCTTTTTGACCTTGCGCCGAGCCTTTGCGACCTCCAGTCGCAGGTCGGTCATAGGCCCCTGTTCCATGTGTCGTCTTGTGGACGGTTGGTTAAACGCGGGCGAGCGCTGGACGCACCTGTGCGAGAAGACCGGGAATCCCGACGGATCCACGTGTATTCGGTGGATGCGGCTCGCTCAAAGTCGCTCTCAGTGCTCGTGTCCGATTGGTCTGAAGTCTCCGGTGTCTCGTTTGGCGGCTTGCCAGCAGACCGAATGTGGCTTCTGGAGAACGCGGCGTAGGAGCCAATTTGGAGCGTGACTGTGTAAGTAAAATCACGCGTTTGTCACGTGAAATGCCAAACTTTGCATTCCCCGCCAATTTTTGCGAAAAATCTGCCCCCACATACCCACTACTTCGCTTGAGTGCCTGCATTAATCCCTGCACTTGTATGTTGGTTCGTTTTCTCTTAAATCAATTGCCATGAGAGTTGATTCAGGCCAGTGACAGCGACTCAATCACAATGTGGAAGATTGGAGGACTTGTATTCACCCATTCTCAATTGGTCCAGCTGTTGATGTTGAAAAGCCAAATGGTGGTCGTGGAACAAGGTTTATTCTGTGCATCTATTCCAAGCCGGCTGGGACAGAGACGAGAAGCAGCTTTGAGAAGTGGGAAGAAGGTGAAAAAGTAGGAAGGATAAGGAAGTGGCTAACAGATCGTGGTGTTGAAGAGCCGTTGCCATTTGATACCTTTGTTGTATGAGACCATTTGAAACCACAGAGTCGGCTGATGCCTTGCTTGCAAATTGCAATGGAGGTGATCTGACACATTGAATGAAACAGGAAACGAGAGACTTTATTCCTGCTATGTTAGTAGTGGGTATATACTACGTTGTTGCGGCATGGTACGCATCTTGAACGTTTCCAACACTCAGATCTTGAATGGCTTAAGTAAATGGCTTACGCTAAGCGATTGTGCAAGTCAGCTAGTCTCGTCAGACAGAGTGACATTAACTAGGTATCGTAAAGGGGCTACCAAGCCCTGCCGCGTCCCTGCTTGTGTGAATACCCCGATCAAGACGACATTGTCAGCTCTCCTTAGTTTTATCGGCGTCAAATCGGTGTCCTATCAAGAGCGTCGACGAAACCATTACAAGTACAAGGACAGTATCTCTATCTTGGGGTCCATGTCACGGCTCATCAAACACGGATCCACGTCAGACGCGATGTCGACTGTCGTCCAATCCTCCACTTTCATCTTCTTAAACTTGTCATTGAGGGGAAAGGTGATTATCTCTGCTGTTTCGCATCTCTCCCACTCTGTACATCTGAGTCTCCGCTCCTCGAAAAAATAACCACGACCACTTCGCTTCTTAAGTCTGCGCAGAACGATGGCGTGTAAGCGCGGGATGCCCAACCTGTTCGACCCAAAAGGATAGTCAAGGATGCCAAGTGCCAACTGGTCTCGTTTATGAAATTCGAATTGAATTAAGTGGTCAGCGTCATCGAATAAAGGGGAAGTGTTACGAGTACATTCCGCGGATCCGACCACGACAGTTCGAGGCAACATAGGAACAACCATGACCTTCATTTGCAGACCGGCATTTGAAAGGGTGATGGGCATGCTCGAGAACTGTGATCCCCAGGTCCTCGTTGACTTTTGATAGTCACATTCAGAATCCCAAAGACAAGTAGCACGCAGGGGAAGAAGGGATCATCCTCGAAGGGTGGATATGCGAAGGGATAGCCTTGCCTGACCACAGAAACCAGCTGGGAGACCAATCCACTTCAAGCGCTGCCTCGAACAGTCGGAAGAATGCACGCTCTGCGCCTTCTCCGTAAGTAACAGAGATACTGACACCCAACACCCCCATCATCGCATACGACATATCCTCCGGTCTGGCGGTCTTCCTTTTCGCAATCCATTTCATGCGCTCTGGAAGGGGTGGGTCCTGAAGTCCAGGTTGAAAGCTGCGGATGTGATGGATAGGAATGCCAGTCGCTGTTGAGATCCCAACGCCAAGAAGCATGAGTTGAAGGCGATATTCTTCATTGATGTGCGGAGACGGATTTAGCTTCTCGTTACGAAAACTGGTAAGTGGGTTCCAGTTTTTGTTGTAAAATTTGATTTGCATCGCAGCTAGAAGTTCTTGCAGAGTCCAACCTCGCGTGAACCACCGATCCAAAGGAAAATCCTGAAAGGTCTCCGTCTCGCCAAGATAGATAATACAGGCAGATGATGCGCGATACCATGCGAACATGGAACGGATAGATTCATCGAGCTCGGAACTGCTGCGCTTGTCGATGCAGACAGTATCTGCCCATGCGAACTCCACCCCAAACTGCTCCTGAGCAATCCTACAGAACTCCTTCAACTTCTTGTATCCCTGAGTAGTAATTTTGCGCCCCAGGAGGAAGTCCTCATAGTTCGGCTCCTCTTTATCCAGTTCCCATCCGTGCGACAGAACGACGAACTTGGACACGTCCCTCACGTAAGCAGAAATACGATGCGCTAGGCTCCCAGGTGTAGATAGTTGGGATATCTTGGACTGGATGCCTGACAGCGTGTTTTCGCAGAGATACTCGGCAACGGCACTTCTTTCCACGAGCTTCATTTCCCCTTCGTTCGACAGCTTGATGACTCGAATTGGAAATTTGCCGAAAACCTGACTACATATCTCTGCTCGTATCCTGTCGATCATGCGTTTCCGAGAGCTTGAGGAGTGAATTTCCATTAGGCTACGATGGTGAGTGAATGTATTTCTCACTCACGATAGTGCGGTATCGAAGTGCCTAGTGAGTTGTCAGCTCGAGCCGCGGCAAATAAATATCAACATGCATACGATGTCCATGATGCGTTGATTTCATCACATTTCGACTTGTTTAACGGCTGGAGATCAGCGATTTGTGGTCGAGTCCTGCACGTCATGACTCATGAGTGGGGTTTGACAGACCATATACGACTTTTCACTCACTTGATAGAGTACTGGGGAATGATAATGAGTTCGTTGTCCCTGATGTTTGACTTTCTGTCGATGTCAACGCCACGAGTAGACGCATCTGTGTCCGAGAGTAGGTCTGAAGTCTCCGGTGCCTGCCATTTGGCAGACCGAACGACTTCAATGGGTCGCCGATCGGCGTGCGGGTGGCTATGGTTCTTAGTGCTATCAGTGTTGACGGTACCGTTGACGTTGCGTGTAGATGCGTCTCTGTTCGATTGGTCTAGAGTCTCAACTGGTGGTTTGGTGGACTGAACGGGCCGCTTGGTTTTTATAGAACGCGTTAGAGGTCGTTGTGGCATGGTTCTAGACTTTGCAGCGCTACTGATGGCAGTCCAACAATACCTGTAGTAGGGGTCTGTGAAAATTTAATTACTTACATAATCGCCTGCGACGCGATATCGCTCTCGACGCGGCGCGCAGACGTTGCATGCGTGTCCGACTGGCCTAATTGAAAGTCTCTGTTGGACATGGCATTTGCGCTGTTGCTGATGGTACTGCCTTCTTCTTTGGTGGTTTGCCGGACCGAACGGACCGCCGAGTGCGCGGCTTTCTGTGGCTCTCGGTGTCATCGATCTTGACGCTGCGTGCAGACGCGTCTCTGTCCGATCGGCCTCGAGTCCCCGATGCCTTCTCTTCGGGCGGTTTGGCAGACCGAAGGGCCGCTTGGCTCGTGGAGAATGCGTAGGAGACAATCTGGAGCGCGACTGTGTAGATCGTTGTGGCATGGTACGCGTCTCGATCAATTGAACGTGCAGATCGATCGCAGACGCACTCCGAATCTGTTAGCGATTCGAATATTTGATCCGACTGCGTCACGACACCACAACCAGAGCACACCAACGATTCCCAAGGGAACCGGAAACCCATGCGAAGCAAGGTATTTGCAGACGGCATCTTACACGGTAATTTTGGGATCGTCCAAACACGCCCAAGGATGCACTGAGTAGATCTTGTCCTTCCCTCCCGCGCACACGCTACAGCCTCGCCCGCGGCACGACTTGCCCGTGCCCCATCTCCCCCTTGGCCCTCTCGCGCAACACGCGTCGTAATATCTTGCCCGAGGGACTATCGACAGTCAGAAGAAGCTCAGACTCCAATCCCCAAACGCACCTTTTCGGAATTTGGTCCACGACGACGACCCCACCCCGTAGTCGTTTGTGCGCCGCCACCCGACCAGCGACCCACGCCTGCACCTTGAGCGCAAACTCGGAGATCGCCCCAGGGGCCATCGTACGCGTCGACACGACGTAGGCCCTGTATACCGTCCGCGTAGATGAGACACGTGAAATACGAGAAAAAAAATATGGACGCGTTCGTCCGCACCTGGGCAATTCGGTCGCTTCGTCCTTGTCATAGACGCCGACGACGCCAGCGTCTGCCACGTCTGGATGCTGAAGCAGCAGCCCCTCAAGCTCTGCGGGTGGTACTGTCGCATATGCATCCCACGGTCAGCATCGCCAAAAAAAGGGGCACGACAACTTGCCTTGGAAACCCTACACGCGCGCGCCATCAGCACCTCGAAAGTATGCATGAACCGACAAACGACGCATGCGACCTACCTTGTACTTGATGAGCTCTTTTCGTCTGTCGACGATCGTCAGGAATCCCTCGGAGTCGGCAACAGCGATGTCGCCCGTCTTGAACCACCCGTCGGGTGTGATCGCCGACGCTGTCGCACCAGGATTGTTCAGGTATCCCTAAGCGTGACTCTAGCATGAGCAAAAGGAGCGCCATCATTCCAACACACACACCTTCATGATTGTCGGTCCTCGTATCCACATCTCGCCCGCATTGTCGATTTCCGTAATGACCTAGAAAACGCCCACGTGCCCGTCAACGATCATGTAACGACCACACGTAGAATAATGTTGGCACGCTAACCTCTCCCTCATCCTCGCAAACCAGTTTCAGTTCCAGATTGGGCAACACGCGGCCGATGGAACCAATGTGCGTATCGGCATCCTCCAAGTCGAGCACAGTGACCGTGGCTGTCTCCGTCAGACCGTATGCTAAATACGAATAGTAACGTCACGTGAATGAAGCAAGGGCGAGTCATCGACGCACCCTGAGAGATAAAAGCATTTGCGCCAACCCTTTGAAGACGCTCTTTCAACATATTGACGAGATCTGCTCCCAAGGGTGCAGCGCCCGAGGAGAGGACACGTATCGAAGTTAAATTGTACTTGTCGATTGCTATCAGAAGAGAGATCAGAATAGACCAGATGCAGAGTCAACACACGAAACCCATATTACAAGACGTACCCTCATGACGCGCCAGGACGACCAACATGGGAGGCACGACGGGCAACACCGACGCCCTGTACCGTTCGATGGCCTGGCAATAGTGCACGGGGTTGAAGCCCGAGACGACGACTGAAGGCGTACCGAGCAAGACAGGAAACAGCAGCAGCTTGATGATGCCATAAATGTGCGTGAACGGCATCGGCCCGAAAAAGACGTCGGGCTGTGGGGCACGTCGGTCCTCGGGCAACGTGGGCGTGAGGCACGGCCTGCACTTTGGCCATGTCGATCGTAGAAGTTCCAGGACCGCGACAAGATTGTAGTGTGACATCTCGACGCCCTTGGGCGCTCCGGTCGTCCCGGAGGAATAGCAGAGAGATAACGTCTCGTTGGACCGCTCCCCGTCGAAATTGACCTCGGAGAGAAGTGCGCCGCGACTGAGAAACGCGTCTAGGGTTGTTAGATGCGCGAAGCCAGTGGATGCGACGTCCGGCGCGCCTGAGAGCAAGTGAGACGTAATCAATACGACCCTGGAGCGGACGTCGGACTCGGTGTAGCCCAGAGAACCAAGGGCGTCCTGAACGACATGTGCAAGGTTCGGGTGGGCAAAGATGAGATGGGCGCCTGAATTGGTATACTGGTACGCTAGCTCGCTGGGGGTATAGGCGCTGTTGGCGAGCGTGGCGCAAAAACCTGCAGCGGCGACGCCGTAGAGGAGGATCGGCCAGACGATGTTGTTGGGGGAGAAGATAAGCACTGGAGGTGGAGAGACAGAGTGATGTGGTTGCACGAAGGGTTCGGGCGGATGGTGGAGCGAATGCGCAAACTGGAGGGCGTATGAACGAAGGGCAGCGCGAGTGAGGACGGTGCCGGTGGGTGCATCAATGAATGCAGGCGAGGTCCCAGGCAAGCCACCGACGAGGCCAGTTGCATCCGAAGATGTTCCGAGAGTATGGGTGAAGATGGACCTACGAAACAGGGGCACCGTTGGGCGAGGTGAGGTCAGCACGACGCCAGACATGATAGCGGATGCTGCAGAACGGTCTTGGAGAGTTGATCGGCTAGGTCCGGATCATCCATCGAAGTTGTATTCGCGCGTCCTGAACTCGGTGCGGACCTTGGGAAAAAGTTGCCTGTGGTAGGGTTTGTTTCGGGCAATCTGCGGGCGTCCAGGAATACTGAAACGTGCACCAGGGAAGTTTCAGAACGTTTGGCACGTGGTGTGAATGCGGAGGTACGGATGGAGATACGAGCGTAACGAGAAGGTCTTGGTGCAATAGTCATCCCCATCGGATGTTATATAACCACAACGTGGATGCTTCAGACGAACACTCGAGGGCTCACACGTACGCATGCCTTTCACCGTGTCCACGCTTTTCAACCTGTTCATTGATGGCGATAGGCTATCAACTCGGGCAAATGTCGGTGCGGCTCCGTGTGACGCTCGCTTCCAAGAATATGCAATACTTGATCATCTGAACGGGTGCGTCAAGGTATGCCATGGTGCTAACCGATTTCTGCATCGGTTTGAACATCCCTCATATTGACTATCGATATCTGGAGCAGAGACTAGCGACTACATCGACTTCAACGGGCGGATCATAAAATCACCGCCTTTGCTGCATTCCGGAAACTCTCCGAGGCGCATTTCGGGTTACAGTCCAACAAGACGGCCGTATAAAAGATCCCCGGGCAGCGACTACACGGTGCCATCAAAATATGGGGCTACGCCGATGGCGTTTTTTCCGGTCACCATCAATTCAGCCCACAATTACCGTCCTGTTGATCCGTTGGGCTTTGCCACGAGGATCTGGACTCGGAGGTGGAAGGTGATTTTAATTCGTATTCACACACACAACATCGACAAGCATCGGTCATCGTTTATCCAAGGCTTCAAGTGGTCTAGCGACGGCGAGTACTACCACATTTCTTGAGAAATGCCTTCATGCGGTGCGGTAGGCGTCGAAGCTGCGTTGCATCACGTTGGTTGATGCGGCATTCTGACGAACGGGTACTGCATCCCCATGAATAAGCCTACCGACCGGACAATCAGGCCTTCAGGGCTGTGGAGCAATGCCCTCGATCCCAGGTTGGAATTGGCTCGTCAGTAAATGCAATTGTATTCGTCCCGACCCAGCGACCTTCCACTTTCCAGAACGAATATTCCGGCAAACACCCAAACGGCTGGATCAGCGAGGCGCAGTGAGCGCTTGTGGTCAGCCTTCCGTCAACCGTCGCGACCTGAGATCACTGATATCATTCAGCATCGATGTGCATCTCGACTGATAGTTTCCAGGCGGTGGTTTCAATTTACCTCCTTGATAGTATCGCTGTGTTCGGGTACTCGATGGGGTCTTTGGGTGCCTCGGATGTATCCGTAGTCACGCTGATACCACTTGTCTTGGTAGCTAACGCCGCCTCCTACACCTCCAAGTCCATGTGACAACGTGCCCCGTGTTGCATTCTGGGGAGTCAAAATTCGGGATTACTAAGAGTTTTGTCAGAGAGGTTCATTCGCTCTCACTCCGAGCGTCCTACGTAGGTGCCTTGCAGCATTCGTATAATAAACGATGTAAATGGCTTTTCCTTTGCTGCTGGGTTGAGGTCGTCATTGAACGCGTACTATGTGGTGTCGAGACAAAGATTGTCAACTGATCATCGATCAGTACTATCAGTCGTTACGCGTTATCAGCCGAGGTTGTTCCAAATCTTATTTCTTCTCGCGTCCTGCTGTCACCAGACCTGGAGTCTATATGGCTCACTGGCGTGGCTGACCTCTCCAGCACAACCCCGTCTTTATCTCCATCTCCCATGTCCCTCTTCCTCTGCGTCGACTGCGGCGGCTCCAAGACCTCTGCCGTCATCACCAACCACGACGGCGACATCGTCGGCCGTGCCCTCGGCGGCCCATCCAACTTTGCATACGTGTCCGTCGCAGACTTTCAAAACGCCGTCTGCGCAGCCGTCTCCAACGCACTTAGGACCTGCCTTTCCCCGCCCGCAACGGAGTCCGTGCCCCTCCCAGCCGCCCCAGGCCTCTTCGCCGCCGCCTGGTTCGGCATTTCGGGCGTCGACTCCCCCGCGGCCGTACACAACGCCGCGTGCGCCCTCGCGCCCCTCCTGAACCTCCCCCTGGGACCCCAACTCGCCGTCGCTAACGACACCCACCTCCTCGCGGCCCCGCTCCGACTCCGCCACGACGTCGCCAACGCCGTCACCGTCATCGCAGGCACGGGCTCCTGTGTCGTCTCCTTTTCTAAAGACGCCGACGGCGCTCTCGTCGAACTCACACGCACGGGTGGGCTGGGATGGATCCTCGGGGACGAGGGGGGCGGGTTCCACGTCGGCCGGGAGACGATCCGACTGATGATGCACGATCACGCACGTGCGTCGCTGGGGATGACGCCCGCCCCCGAGAGCAGTCTCAAAGAAAAGGTCCTCGCGCACTTCCTCATCTCCGGGGCGGAGAACGCCGCAGAGGTGCTCCCCGTGATCCACGTCCCCGAGCTGCGTACGCAGAGCGACGACATGTCCGTGCCGCTGTACCAGCAGGTCGCGCGGGAGAAGCGTCTTTCGCAGCTGTGTCCGCTGGTGTTTGACGCTGCGTTCAAGGACGGGGATGTGTTTGCGTTGAGGGTGCTGAGGAGCTGTGCGGGGGCGCTTGCGGAGCAGATTGCAATGGTATGTGTGACGACTGGGGAGGATGGGGCGCTGAAGCCGAGGGGCGTCCGGCCGGAGGAGGCCATCCTATGCTTTGGGGGCAGTTTGGTCGGGGTCGAGGCGTACAGGGAGCTCGTGTTGGACGAGCTCAAGAAACGAGGGTGCGTCTTTCGGTACGTCGAGTTTGTCGACGACGCGGCGGCCGTTGGGGCGATTGGTTTGGCGGCGTCGGGATTGGGAGGGAAGGAGAACGCGGACTGACTGAAGAGCTTATCTATATTGCTTATACCTAGGATCTATGCTACACTTCTGCCAAGTCCTGCCCTAGTGTAACTTTCCCACGCATTTTCTATGAATAACAGACAATTTGCCTTTTCTTCTCTTTCCTTAGTGCGGCGACACGGTTCTACTTTTCCCCAATGTTGCTCATGGCTGCACAGGTAGGTTCCATGCGGCCGTTTCGAGTGTCAGGCCGTGTTCCGAGCAATTTGGACGTCTTAGCACCCATTCGCGTCTTCGCAGTCCTACGGGAACATGAAGAGGGGACGGGTCGGTGGTTCCGTACATGTCTTTTTGCGTTTCTGCCTTTATTGAGTGATGCTCTTGATAATAGACCACTTTTTGTTTGTGTCGACGGAAGAGACGCGTTCGTGATCGCGCGCGACTTGTTTTCGGTTGGTCGACTGGGTTGCATATTGACAGTGGACCTGCGGAAGAGAACCAACTCAGTCTCAGCAACTCATGCACATGTTGCAGTACTATTCAAAACCTCCAAGGTGTACCGAGCCACCCACACATGGGATTACGCTCGCGCTGGATCGAAATTCGCCATGTATCGCGCGTCCAGGCGCATGTCGAGCGCACGTATCTTTGTAAAGGTAGGGCGGATAACGGTTTTCGATCTCGATCGACCAAGGCGAACAAAATGCGTTTCGTGAACCAAAGGTCGGCGCGTACGAAACGAGGCGTACTTGTGGACGTTCCCGAAAGCCAACGCCAACACCCGGGGAGCGCTATACGGTGCAGGTGTCACGTCAATCGGGAACCAGAGGTCGTGCCTGGTTGATCGATTCTGGAAGTCGTCCATCGAGTCCTTTGATTCCGGATACATGAGCCTAACGTATGAAAGGGAAGATGTCATATCTACAGTGACGTGCTTCATTGTAATCGAGAACAATGTCATATTTGGGAACTTTCGGTCGAGCAAGACGCACTGGCAGAGCGGCGACTGCGCCAAATATTATAGATTTATAGTACGTGATTCGTCTACATGACGTCTTGGCAGACGAGTACATTGTCACGTCGCTCGTTGTAAAGTCCCTTTAGAGTGTTTGGCGCAGGTGCAGCGGGTCTTGCACTCGCAATATGGCATATTCTTTGCGTCATCGTTTTGTCCAGTGGATATCTTTAGCAAGCGTGGCCCGATGGCATGAAGTGATCTACAGGTATAGTTCAGCTGAATCTCGAGATTTGCCAGTGGCGACAGGTTCGTGGACCGTGTCACATATCGTTTCATCGACCGCTCGAGCCACAAGCGTCAGTAAGCGTTATCAGAACCGGTGGGTAACTTTTTTCCTCCCGTGGTCTATTTCGTTGGCATGATTTTTTTTCGGGGCACCGAGAGTCTAGAGGACCCGCGCAGTGGTCTTGCCTTTTAAAACCATCGTGATGTACACGTTTCTATAGTCTTTAATACATTCATTTGCGTGTGTAGTAATATGTGAATGAGAATCGCACCGAGAGGTTCGCCTGCATGGCCATCTCGCGCACCTGAAGTCCGAGTATTCGCCAGCGGTGACATGCACGCGGTAGGCCTGTCAAGACTGACGTGGACAGGAAAGTGAGAATGCAGCGCCTCGTCGTGACTCCACGGATCGTGGTTCCGATAATGGGAGATAGGCATAGCGTTGGACGCAGGCTGATGTGTCGGACTCGTCGTCCGTCGTGTCCGCTCCTATAGCACCCGAGCGGTTGGACCATGAACCCGAACCTTTAGCCGATATCGCGGCCTAAGCTGAATCGCGTACCTAGAAATGCGGCGGGTCTCTGGGAAATTGTATGACCGTCAAATAACTTGGAGCCGTTGAGGGCACCGTCGTGGTCCAGGTACACCCAGTTTGATCACGCGGACAGCGGCGATAAAGTTGGGTTACCTCCGCCGTGGAACAGACATATTTTCGAGCGTGTACAGTCGGAAAGCCGGAGTGTATGGTCCGCACGCACCTAAACTATGCTGATTCACCAGATTATGCTTTCTCCAGGACCGCATCGTCCACGTTTGGTCTCGGCTTGTTTCACTACTGCCACCCAAAAACAAAAAAGAGACTCTGGATATTTGCGAAGCCAGGACCGATTCCAATGTTTCACCTACAGCCTACCATGATTGATTGCCGCGCGGGCGGTCCCGGTGCGGTGCAAGTCTGCTCGTTCCCGGTTAGCACGAGAGGTGGACGAAGAAAAAGAAACCGGCGGACGAGTCAAGCACATGGCATTGAACTCCAGACACATCATCTCTTTGTGTATCCGCATCTGTATTCCCCTGCCACCAGGCAACTAGCCGTGGGACGTGTTTCATTCCCAAGAGGACTACAACAGGTACCCACTTGATGCTCCGAGCCGGTGCCGCTGTCACGATGGACAATACCGATGAAAAGCAAATGGAATCGGCGTACCCTGTATCATGTCCGTCGCCAAGGTTGAACGGCATCAGTTAAGTAACTAGTGAATAAATAGACCAGGCACGAGTGACCGCGCTCTTTGTCCTCGGATTCGTCTTTCAACATGTCTGGCGTTGTGCTGACTTCACCGCACGCAAACGTGCCCTTGTTTCGCCGCTCCATCTTCACCCATCTTCTTGGCACATCCCCGCACCAGCCTGGCCTCGTCGGCGGATTCCCTGGGACATCGCCCGCATTCATCGACGCACCCACCGCCACCGTCCTCACCCGCGCTTCCCTCCGTTCATACGCCCTCCAGTTGGCGCACTCTCTCCACCATCTCCCCGCATCTCTCGCACAGCCACCTTCCTCCCCGCCGACTGTGCTCATCTTCTCCCCCAATAGTATCGTCTGGCCAATCCTCCTCCATGGTGTCGCAGCCGCCGGTTTCCGCGCCACGCTTGCCAACAGCGCCTATACCCCCAGCGAGCTCGCGTACCAGTATGCCAACGCGGGCGCCCACCTCGTCTTTGTTCATCCAGCTCTTGCGCACGTCGTCCAGGACGCCCTCAAATCGCTGGGCTGCACCGAGTCCGACGTTCGCGCCAGAGTCGTCTTGATCACCACCCACTGGCTCACGGGCACCCCCGACGTCGCATCGACGGTCCCGGACCTTGTGCCACTCGACGCGTTTATTGGTGCCGGCGCGCTGTCGAACGAGGTCTGTTTCGACGGCGAGCAGTCCAACGAGACAGTATATCTCTGCTACTCCTCTGGGACGACAGGCAAGCCCAAGGGCGTCGAGACGACGCACTACAACCTCACGTCGCTCATGGAGATCCTGCGACCAGCGTGGCCAGCGTGCAAACCGTGTCTCACGCCCGCCCTACCCGAGGACAGGCGCGCACCGCAGCCTGACGTGTTCTTCGGATCCCTGCCGTACTACCACATCTACGGCGCTATCAAGTTGCTGTTGTTCCCCCTCTCCCTCGGCACGCCCACCGTTGTCATCTCGGGCTTCAACCCCGTCCAGTTTTGCGAGGCTATCGACCGCTACAGGGCGTCCATGGTGCTGGCCGTACCGCCCATGTTTGTCGTTTTGTCGCGTCACGAGGGTATGTCTTTTCGTGCATCAAAAAGTCGATTTCGGTGCCTGACCCCCTCTCGCAGCCATCGACAAGTACAACATGACTTCTGTGCGTGTCCTCTTCTCGGGCGCTGCGCCTTTGGGGGCAGACCTCGTCAAGAGAATACAAGAGCGTCTGCGCAAGGTGGGCAGCAACGCCGTCGTCTCTCAGGGTGCGCCTCCCATTCGCCTCCTCTTTCATCACGTGACATGACTATTGGAAACCTTGTAGCATACGGCCTCACGGAAACCTCCCCGACGGTCACTGTGCTCCATCCAGACGATGCTAATTCGCATATAGGCCCCATCGGTCGCGTCTTGCCCAATCTGGAAGTGAAACTCGTTCGTGAGGATGCGGGAGAGGTCAGTGTGCCGACGTCGCGTTCTACGTGCATCGCTGATGGGCGTGTAGGTCATTACGGATATCGAAAACGCGGGTGAGATGTGGGTAAGAGGACCGACGATTATGAAGGTGTGTCCCCCCTCTCCTTGCGCGCCGCTTTGCTCATGCTTGTGTAATTTTTAGGGGTATCTCAATAATCCCAGTGCGACGGCGTCCTCAATTACCCCCGACGGGTGGTTCAAGACGGGCGATATCGCCGTCACTGATTCCCAGGGATTCCTCACGATCATTGACAGGCGGAAAGAGCTCATCAAGTACAAGGTAGGTTGCATATATGCACCCGTGGCTAATGTGACGTTGACGGGTCTTGCGAATCGAACAGGGTTTCCAAGGCAAGTCGATTTGACTTGTGTCGCGTTGTCGCTGACCGACGGGATGCTACGCATAGTACCGCCCGCCGAACTCGAATCGCTGTTGCTTCAGCACCCAGAGGTGGCTGATGCCGCCGTCGTCGGCGTCTATGACAAGGTCGAAGCGACCGAGTTGCCAAGGTATGCCTCCAGCGCTTTTTTATCTAACGAGCCTAATTCGGATGACAGGGCATATATTGTCCCGACGCGCACCATCGCCCCGGAGGCGAGCCCCGAGTTTGCGCGCCAGGTGCAGGCGTGGACGGCCGCTCGGGTGGCGGCGCATAAACGGCTACGAGGTGGGGTCGTCCTCGTGACCCAGATTCCAAAGAGGTACGTCGATGATCCCGGTTTTCTTCCTGGGTGCGTGCAGTCACGAGGAATGCTCATGTTTTTTTTTCAATAGCGCCTCGGGTAAGATCCTACGACGCGAGTTGCGTGAGAGAGCCAAGGAAGAGTCGGCCCATGGTCAAGTTGCGCCACGCGCGAAGCTCTAGTAGGTGGGGGACGATCCGTTGAAGGAGCCAAACGGGTCTATTCTTTCGCCTCTTTGATGATACATGTAGGATGACTCTCTGCGTACGTGTACCGATTATGATCCGGACGATCATTTGGATCGAGATGCCGGATCAATCGATCAAGTCTATATCCATACTTGTCCATATCCATATCCATGGACTTGCGCGCATTTTCACAAATTCGGTGGCGGTGGCGCCCGCGACTCGGGGACCTCGTCGTTGCCCCTGCCGTTCCGCAAAAAGTCTCGGAGGTTGGTGAGCGCGCGGACCTCCATCAGTCGCTGCGAGTCCTGGTTCTCCGTGCCCATGTGCGGGAGGAGCGCGTTTTGCGGGAACGCGAGCAACCGGGGGTTAACGGCCGGCTCGTCGGGGTACACGTCGAGCCCGACGGCGGACAGCTGTCGGGCGTGTCAGAAGAGGACGACACAAGAGAGGGTACCTACGTGGCCGTCCTCGAGCGCGCGTATCATCGCGTCCTCGTCGACCACTTTGCCCCGCGCGGTATTAACGAGTACGCTCCCGCGCTTCATCGCCCTGATCTCACGCTCGCCGACGAGCCCCTCGGTCTCTCTGCGCAGCGGCACGTGCACGCTGAACACATCCGCCTCTTTACACAGCGCCTCCATGCTGCCAACGTACGCGCACCACGCGGGCGCGTCGGCGCGCGGGTGCCGGCTATAATAAACGACGCGCATCGGGAACGCGTGCGCGAGGTAAGCGAGGCGAAGGCCGATCCCACCGAGCCCGAGGATGCCGAGGGTGCGCCCGGCGAGGTCGTGTGTCTCCCCTGGGTTGATGGGCTGCTTCCACGTGCCAGCGCGCAGCGAGCGCTCGCCACGCGAAAAGTGGCGGAGCGTAGAGAGGATGAGATACAGCGCCGTCGTGGCTGTCGCGTCGTCGACCGCGCCGGGCGTGTTGGAGACGTGGATGCCTGGCGGGTCGTGAAGTCGTGACGTGCGAGGGTGGATGGGGTGCGTACCTCGGGCGGCACACTCGGCCACGTTGATCTGGTCGTATCCCGCGCCATTGTGCGCGATCCATTTGACAGTGCCCGTCCGAACGAGCGCGCGCACAATCTCCTGATCAAACACGCCGATCTGGTCCGCCGAGTCGTTGTGACGGTAGATGCCGACGGTGCCGTCGTATCTGCCGCCCGGACGAAGCTGTGCAAGAAAATCGGCGCGATCGGGCGAGTCCATGGGCTGCCACGTTATCCAAGGTTAGGGTCACGGGAGAGAATTGAGCAAGTGATCCGCACGATGACGTCTGCGAGGCCATCAAAGAGTTTTCTGACGTCGTCATGTGCCCAGCGGATTTCACCTGCAAAAGGAGGAGTAACAGATGAGTATCAGTTCGGCGTGCGGTTGAGTGGGAATTCTGACCGCAAAGCAAGATGCGGGGGTGTGCCATCGATCGATGAACCATGTGGACGATGGGGTGGGTGTGAAGACAAGAGACGGCAGTGAGAATCGAGAGGCGTGGGCGTTGAAACCCGCCGGTGGGTGAAAGAAGTGTTATATAATTACAACGCGAAAATGCCCCATGGCATGCTAGACTCTATGGGGGAACTGAGCCAACTTGATCAGTGACATACACACTGTGTTCGGCTCGGCATACTCGGTCCGACTTCAGAATCCCATCTCAGAGGAAGCGCCCGGTATCGAGTCGACTCGATGGCATTCTTCTTTCAATTACTCCCGTCCTTTCGCTCTTCTATGAAGACGTTGCCCAAGATTTTAATATGTGGTGAGATTTGGTGATAGTGCCATCCGAAACGCGTTTATCTTCGAGTGCGCAATTCATAGACAAAATCCGATGGGCTCAGGACGACATACCCACATTGTTCGATGGGATCGCTCAGGTCGTCGTGCGTCCGTCCCATTAGTCCGACGTCTGCATAAATGAATTATTAGTGACTAACAGACAATGGACGACACGCCGGACCTGGTTGAGTTCCTCGCTCGGTTCCAGCCTGGCGGGCCATACGAAGGCACTGTCGGGTGGTACCAGGCCAACGTCGTCCTGACGCACCCTTGGATATTCGACCGCGAGCTCATCGCAGGACTCCCTCCCAGCATGAAATGGATCGCGCTTTGCGGGGTAGGTTACGATCTCGTCGACCTGGATGCATGCAAAGAAAAAGGTGAGCTCCAACGATTCACGCCAGCGAGGTGTCTGCGCTGACGTCTCCAATACCCCCAGGTATCCGCGTCTCCAACACCCCCTCCGTGTCAGACGATACCACCGCTACGACGGCACTCTACCTCGTCCTCTCCACGCTCCGGCACTTTTCCAAAGCGGAACGCATCCTGCGTACAGGCAGATGGGGCTACGACATCGACGCGACGGGAACGCATGATCTCACCGGACGCACGCTCGGCATCCTCGGCATGGGCGGGATCGGCCTCCGTCTCGCACACCTGGTGCACGCCTTTCCGATGCGCGTCGTCTACCACAATCGGCACAGGCGGACGGACGTGCCGGACTGGTGCGTCTATGTCGACAGCGTCGAGGCGCTCTGCAAGGAGGCGGACGTCCTGAGCTTGCACGTGCCCCTGAACAAGGAGACAGAGGGTCTCGTGGGTGAGAAGGAGATCAGGACGATGAAACGCGGGAGCGTCATCATCAATACGGCACGGGGGAAAGTGCTGGACGAAGAAGCAGTGATTCGGGCGCTGGAAGACGGACAGGTGCGTTCGTCGTCGTGGTCCTCTTCACTGTTGACGTTTCACGGAACCGGACATTAGTTGGGTGCTGTGGGTCTGGACGTGTATCCAGATGAACCGCGGGTCGACCCTCGGCTGTTCACCTTCCCGCAGAGCGTGCTGTTACCGCATGTTGGGAATCGATCGCAGGATGCAGAGAAAAAGATGGAGATACGCGCGTTGACAAGCTTGAGAGATTTCTTGATGACCGGATCGGGAGAGGACCTCGTACCAGAGATGAAGTGACTGTCTCGAGTACCTTAGTTTGGGCTGAAAAATAGACAGTATGAGACCTGCTTTGGCAGCTGTGCGAAGAGATTGACGGACATGCCTTACAAGTCATCGGTGTTGATACCAACACATGAAACTGGTGCAACAATTTTCAGTAACGGCAATCGGGCCGAGTCGGCATGTTCCGAATTACTGCAGCTTCACTTAGGCGTTTCAGTGACAAACACAGTCATGCATTTGCATTTCGATCATGCGATGCCACTTACAACACGCGCCTCCAGGGCTCAAGCTATTGTGAATGACGTACGAACATAATTCGGCTCGGCATACTCCGTGCAGCATGGGTCGTGGAATCGACCTGATTCTTGCTCAAGGCCTGATATTTCCCTTCGCCTACAAGATGGCGACGTTGCCAAAGGTCTTGATTTGTGGTAAGACTCGGTCATGCACCGAAACGTGATCATCAACGATCATCTATAGACAAGCTCCGATGGACTCACGGAGACTTGGAAGCACTGTTCGATGGGATCGCTAAAGTCATCGTGCGTTCATCCAACCAGTAACAAATTAACGTGCTTTCAATCAATTATCCACGGATACGTTTGACCCAGGCGGTGGACGATACGCCGGACTTGGTCGAATTTCTCGCACGATTCCAGCCTGGTGGACCCTACGAGGGCACCGCCGGGTGGTACCAGCGAAACTTTGTCGCGACGCACGCTTGGATATTCGACCGCGCGCTCATCGCTGGTCTCCCTCCCAGCGTGCAATGGATCGCGCTCAACGGAGCAGGGTATGATTACGTCGACATGGATGCATGCAAAGAGAACGGTACGCTTGATTGATTAGCGATCCCGATCGCCCTCCGGTCGAAGCGTCCGGGCTGACGTCTCCCATCCCATCCTCGTCCCCCAGGTATCTGCGTCTCAAACACCCCCTCCGTGTCAGACGATTCCACTGCTACAGCAGCACT
>JBBPSN010000262.1:5624-19031 GCA_038093615.1 Austroboletus olivaceoglutinosus | reverse complement strand
GTTCTTGCCCTCTCGTGAATCCAATACCGTGGAGACAAACGACGTGTTTGTGGTACCCTTGCGCTGTCCAGAGTGAGCGTGACGACAATGGGTAAAACGGGCGAGATTACCCTCTCGTTCAAGACAAACGCGTACGGCTCATTGACAAACTCTTCCAACTTTTTCTTCCAGACGGCAGCGTTGCGCTTGAACCCCGCACCAGGGAACCAGTTGGGCAAATATTTCACTAGACACGCGCGTGTCAGACGTCACGGCCAGCAGACGAAAAACATACAGCAAGGCAGGACGTCGACAGGCCAAATGCCACCGCCAGATGCGATGCGATTGGCCAACAATGAGACGCATTCATCGGCAAGCTTGAGAAAGGGGTCGTCGGTCGACTTGACGTGGTAGCCATAGACGACCGATAACGTCAAGCCACCCGAATATCTGATCACGTGAGCATTAACCCGATGGGGAAAGAGAACGCGTTTCAGGAGAGGCCAAAAAAAAAAAAAAAAAAAGAGTAGACACACCGTCGAATGTGATCCTGAAACTTGGAGGGATCTTCTAGAAGGCCTTTGAGAAAGGGCTTCGTTTCGAGCTGGAGCAAGGGCTGATAGTGTTTTATGCTGGACGATCCAAACGCAGCTTGCATCAGCCTCCGCTGACGACGCGACTGATCGCCGTAGGGGGTAAACGCCATCATGTTGTCGCATCCGCAGCTAATCGGAACGAGATGAGATCGGGGGACGGGGCTGTGGGGTCGCGACGTACAGCTGGCCGGCCATGACGAGACGGGGCTTGTCCGAATAGATCGCGCCGCGCTTGTCCAAGAGGTCGAATGCGGCCTCGGGCGTGTTGAGAAAGACGAGTCCCTGTCCGAGGACGTGGAGATAGGTGACGGGGCCTGCTTGGGGGGATGTAGCGCGTGACGTGGCGGCAACATGAGACGCACCGTATTTTCTGGCCCAGCGGTGTGCGAGGAGCCAGAGCTCCTTCGTGGAGAGATCAGCAACGTTACCGAGAAGGGGGAGAGGCTTCGGTCCGGGGGGCAAGGGTGCGGGCTGCTTCGGTGTCTTGAGGTGACGGTAGAGGACGTAGGCGAGGGCAGATGCGAGAAGCACGGCGGCGAGGGATGTCATGACGGGGACGGCGAGTGGATCGGACAGCAACTGCCAGTCGCCCTTTTAGCAGGACTCTGCGCCGTTCCCCTGTCTAAAGGCATGCTACGCAGCGATGAGGTCAGCCTGTCAATTCCCCTGTTGGGTGTCAGAGCAAGTCCTTGTCCATTTCCAGATCCCGCGGGCGACGACATCGCGACTACGGCATCGACGTTTCAGATATCATCCACTCGGTGGCCATCTGTAAAGATACTTTGAGCGACAACAATAAACACGGTTCGCGCTTCCGTGCCTCGACGGATTCTCAGAACTTCTGCGGCGCATGAGTGGCCCGGCGGCGTGAAGCGCACCTCTTCTTCGTCCTTGAACGCGTTGCCTGCGCCAACGTGACGTCCCGATCCGCGTTCGTGTCCATCGTAGGAAACGTCCTGGCGTTCCGAAACGCATCTGCATTGCAGCGAGATACGCGCGGACAAACATTACCCGGTCCCATCTTCTTCGGTCCGGAATCATTCAATCTCGCTGGATCTGATGCCTCAATCGAGGCTCAGACTCGGCGGCGGCGTGTCGAGAAACACGAGTTCTAAGAACTCGTGACTGCAGCTTCGATGGTCCGAAAGTTTCTGAGCTGAGGATCCTGGCAGGATAACCAAATACTACGCTTGGTCAGCGAGGATATGCACGTAATAGATACAGATGAGAATGCAAAATCCAACATGGCGCACAACGAAACAGAGGACCTCGGCAGCAACACCTCACCTTCCCTCCACTTCCACCTCCAACAAATCGTCCGCGAAATCCTCCATCCGTATAATCCGAAACCGCTCCTTCCACGGCCCCTCTGAAAAAGCCCGCTTCCATGCACGACTCAATCCCTCTTGCCACGCGTACAGCTCGATCTTCCACCCCCGCTGAAGCGCTAATCGCACGGGCCCGATAAACCCTTCCTCGTTAAATTGTCCCACGTTGCCGTCCCCCGTGGCAAGCACGATCGTCGCGTTCGGAGGCGGCGGGTCCGTCGCCGCGATCGCTTGGTGTAGTTTCAGCTGCAACAGCTCATCCACGCCTTGTTCTCTATACCGTATCCGCGTCGTCCACGTCGTGGCCCCACCGACCCCGAGCGCCGTCACACGGTCCGAATCCGTCGACATGTTACTGCTCGGGTTTCGTACTTGCGTCTTTGAAGAGGACGAGGGGACAGAAGCGAGGTTCGCATCCGATTTCTGCCAGTTGGCGCTACGCGACCCAGCAGAGTCTGGCAGGTGTCGTTTGTCCGGCCCGTCATGATTGTCAGGTACGCGTGCGTATATTCGCACCTCGTAACCCAATTGGATAGCCGAATCCATCGGCTGGTATAGCGGTGACGAAGTCACCAGACATCTTCTCGTGATTGGTCGGCCCCGCTCCAGCAGGAGCGCGAGTGCCGCATGTGATAGACGTTTGGGACGGTGTGATAACGAACGGTGTCTCTTGTGATGTGTCAAAAGCCCAATGAGAATGTTCGAACTATGCAAACTCCAGTCAGCGTCCATCCGCACGCAGACACAATCACGCAACTGATCGATAAAAACATGTATCAGGGTATCCCTCGCGCGCGGCGCTGGCCCTCTAGGGTCAGAGAAATCCGACTCCCCACCACTGAAATCTTGCGTGAGTAGCGCCGTGATGCGTTCATAGTCCTCTGAGAACCTGAGTCGCAGCTTGTGCGCCAGACACCGCAGCTTCAAAATCTCCGGATCAGGCGGTATCGTCTTGACCTTGAGCGTTGGCGTCGACTTACTGTGCTTCAACATGTCCCGCTTCACCAGCACGCGATTCGCCTCGGGCGGCGTCGACGGCGTCGACTTGTAGTGCTGGTGCGCATCCTCCAGCGACGAGGACGTATCGCCTTCGGCCTCGGGCACATCATCGCGATCCGCATCACCGCTCGTGTCGTCCACATGCGCCGTCGTCGTCTCAGGCACGGACATCATCTCCGGCCCGTCCACCCCCCGCCTCAAAATCTGAATCGTCTTGATAGGCTTCTTCCGCCGCCGCTTCCGCCCCCGCCTCAGGTCCGCATCCTGACTACCCACCCCGCCGGACGACGTCGAACTATAATGCAACATCGTCCGCCTCTCCATCGTCCGCCCCGCCCGGACCCTGTCCCTCTCCGACATCAAAAACTCGATCACGCTATCGATCGTGCCCAACGTGGGATGCTCCTCGTCGCCGTACATGACGCCCTCGACACCCACATCAGACGCAAACGAGCCCGTGGCAGTCGCCTGCATATCCACCTCGCCCTCCGTTTCCGAATCGGACTCGCCAAACGCGTCGTCGACATCCTCGCCAGCGCCTCCGACGCTCGGCCCCACCCGGGGACGGCGCCTCGCATCCATGTCGTCGTCCGTCGTCGTCCGGTCGTCCACCGCACTCCGCGTCTGCGCGCTCGCCACCGACGGATCAAAATACGACGCAATGATGCCCTGCGTCCACACCGTCGAGCCCGCGTTCGCCTCCGAGTCGGTCGTGAGGGCTGAAAGGAGCGCCGAGCGCGGCGACGCCGACTCTCTGTCCTCGCGTTCGTCGTGATCCGGGTCGACGCGGATCTCGAACTCGAAAGACGTCTGGAGGATCCGCGGGGGGCCGGTCTGAAGCTGTTGGAGCTCGCGAAAGACGGTGTTGAAGGCGCCGAGATCGGGTACTTCTGTCGTGCGTGTGTGCGGGATGCAGGGTGAGGGAACGTGGGAACGTGGCGTGTGGATTTACGAGAGTGAATGAGCGTGAGAGGGCGAGAAAGCAGCGGAAAAAGGGGGTCAGAATAATGGACAGCGTAGATGAAACCGAGCTGACCGTCAGAGGTGGCCTCGCTGAGTCGAGAAGAAGTGGAGAAGGGGCTGATCGCGGTGGGAGAGGTGGAGGCCGTTTCCGAGCTGGAATGGATCATCGTGAGAGATCATCAAAGGAATATCTATAGGGCTGTGTATCGGACGTCCTCTAGCAGGACTCGTTCTTGAAGATGTGGTGTTTGGGTTGTGTCGTGACGGTGTGCAAATGTGCGTCGTGAACTCGTGCAGCGTGAACTCGGTAGTGTACGTGGAGGTTCGTGGCAAGAAAGGACTGCGGGTCCACACTGGTTTTCCTTGACTGCTGTGACAGGAGTCAGACTCTGACAGCCATTCCAAGTCATGTTTCCGCCTCATGATCCCTCGCACGTGACCTTGACGGAGTAAACATTGTCAACGAATCACTCGAAACCATTCCAGATATTTGTTTCGATTCAAATTCAGGGAATCAAGATAACAAATTTAAGTAGTAATAAAATCGGACTCTATCGAGCCGTTATGCTTCGTTAGATACGAAATAATCTATACCTACCTACGTGTGCTAGTGCTACAGTGTTGCTAAAGATTTCCGTGTGCAGAATATTAGTACAAATGCATTGGATTCTACCTGGCGTCGAGTTGAAAATGGAATTTAAAAAAAGGAGGGCTAGTACCCGTAGTATCCTGTAAACCCCGTCGTGGAAGTATGATAGGCGTCGTAGGGTGCGTTGACGACACCAGGGTAAATGTCTGTGTGGGGGTCGTAGGGATAAGTCGAGAGGAATTGATCTTCGAATGTCGCTCCTCCCGTGGGGTAGTCGAAGGCTTCGTAGCCAGGAATGTTCTCGACGTCAAGCTGAGGAACGGTCGGAAGAGGCACGGATGCCAGATTCGAATAATCGTTGCCATACAGGGGCGTTGGGTTGTTGTAAAGAGATGCATCGGGAAGATAATACGGATCGAGGAGCGCGGAGAGAGAGTCGGGAACAGGGGCAGGGGCAGGGGAGTAATCATCGAGCTGAGCAAGGAACGATTCGATTTGTGGATCGCTTAAAGGATATGCTGTCGTCTCGGAGATCGGCAGAGCAGGCCTCGCAACCGCGTAAAAGTCCCCTTGCTCGGGCATGGGCAGCTGCGGCAAGTCCATCCTAGGGGCCTCGGGTGCCATCAATAATGTCGAAGAAGGCGCAGTGTTCTCCGGCTCAGGATTAGGATTGCTGGTCGAGCTACCACTCTGGTTGAGTTCGTCTGTTACTTTGGTGAGGTAAGCCGCAGTTTCGTTCTTGGACCCGTTCTTTGCGTTCTTGGCTGCCTGCCCGAGTGTCAAAGCAGGCGTCAGGTCCAAAATTTCGGGCAGTTGAGGTCGTGGAGACCGGTCCAACGGGGACGTCGAGGAACTAGGCGAGATCGACGAGGAGGGGGTTGGATAGGGTTTGGCACGACGTTGCTGACGCGCTTCCTTGAGAGAAACCGGCGACGGGTTGCTCCTAGAGTTGGCTGTCTTGTGGCCATGCTTCGCTTTCCGGTGTCGCGTAAGAGACCCCGGATCCGAGGTTCGAAATTCACAACCTTCCATGGGGCACTTGTTTGGTTTTTCGCCGGTGCTGTCACGCGAGTGAGCGAAGCGCGTATTATTTCACCCATGCCACACTCACTGTACGTTCATATGCGTCAATAGGTTTGAACGCTGAAGAGCACGGTAGGTGCAACCAGGGTATGTGCAAGGGAGCATTCTGTAGGGATCGGTCAACGGTGTATCACGGGAGAACATACTTGATGGTGGACGTACAATTCTGCCTTGTTAGCCAAGTGCGTTTTTGCATGGCGCGGCAGGTCTGATGCGCGATTGATGGTCTTGCCGCACCTATCGCATTGGACGGGTGTCTGAATGTGACTGATTAGCGATGCGAATGCGGTACTATGTCGGAGGACATACATGGGAAGCTTTGGCCATCGCGTGGATGAGGGCGAGGAGATATAAAAATAAACGTGCGCGCGAGGGGAAAGGGACAGGAGACGAGGCCACCCGGCGGGAGATAGACGCTAGAGATGAGGCAAGCCATCGCGCCCACGCGTTAATTTATAGGGACTCGGGTAGCTCCACACCTTGACCATTGTCGAGTTGATTGCGTTTGAGCAACTTTGGTACGTACATGAAAATTACCCTGTAAGGTAATTTTCAGAAAGCAATCAACCAGAATGGTCCACGCACGACAGTGAGCCACTCGGCAAATGGGGGTGAGCCACTCGGTTAGGGCCGCGGTACGAATAAGGTGAAAAATGCTTGATTGCGTCTCGACAGTTTTCAAAAATTACCCAGTATGGCAAATTTTCGAGTGGCTCAGTACCAAAGTCCACCGTTCGTCTTCGTTCCAAGGGGGGGATGCTTTCATGATGATCAAAATCGATATCACGAGCGAGGGGAGGGGAAGCCCAACCTTGTGGCTGATCGTCGCGATGCTGCTTCTTAAGACAATTGAGCCCTTTTAAGTGCTGACGTTAGCAGCCGCGAAAGGAAAATTAGCCCCTGAACATGGAGAGGGTAGCAACCACGATCAAGGGATTAAACGTTTAGCGTAGTTGATAAGCTCTTGAATCTCCTTCAGCCGTACGAAGCCAATGGGACGTAAGTAACCTACAATGCTAGTTCGATCCGAGACTCGCACGCGAAATCCGAGGTAGAGCGGGGACCATGTTCGAAATTATCAGTATGTAAACAGCTACAGGAGAAGTGGCGGACTGGATTACGCTCCAGATGGCCGCGGAGTACCATGAAATTGGTCGGTAAATGTCCCCATCATTTCAGTTGGGGTCATGTTCCATCTCACCACACTACCCGCTAGAAATCCTGCGTGAACAAGGGGTGTGTGGTATCAGTATAGGATGTCTTTTTTACAAGATTTGAGGTACTCACCGACCCCAATTCCAGCCATCATCATCTTTCCAAAGGCGCTCCCTGGCGCTTGTGGACGTGCCATGCGCAGCGCATATAATCCCGTCAAACCAAGTGCTCCCGTTCCCACGACTCTGCATGAAATACAATCCTTGTATTCCCGCTGCTTCCCATCTTCAGACGGGTTCCAGGTAGAAGTTTCCTGTGGATTAGGAGGAGGTGATGATTTTGACGCAGGCGGCGGTCCGGACATTATAGTAAAAGTAGAGAGCGATGGTTCTTGTGAATAGTGCCTCACACGGAACACTGCGTGATTCGTTAGGTGCTATGCAAAAACCGTCCACCTGTGAAGGGAGAGAGGAAGATATCCATGTTAGGTGTCTGGAATCAGAAAATTTTGTGGCGTTGTACTCACAGTTGGCCCACAACTTGCATCCTGGAAGGAAACGTGTACTCGTTCGCTTTTCAAACTCAGCACATCCAAGATCGGAAGAACGATCCAGGAACCCCAACCGCCCAAATGCTAGTAGTGGAAGTGAAAGTAGACGTTGCAACTCCCAGAGATCGACCCAAAATGCAATCAGTGTAGGCCTTTCATACTTACCATGTCATGTCAACTTTCAAGTACACCGAAGAACTGCCAAACATCGAAACGAGTTTACTCTTGTTGAATTCAGTTCGCACAGCAGTGGATCTCACAAACTGAATGCTACCTGCGCCGCATCTGTTTCCTCAAGATGGATGAGGTGCCCTCAAACGGGCGAAACAAGGACTTTGACGTTGGATATAGTAAACTCACTACTCACGTGTATGCACCCGATCCCCGGTAATAAGTTGATGGTTTGCATGCGTTGAACGCAAGCGACGATTGAAAAAGACAGCTTGCGTAGTAACATGTTGGGCCTACCGGTAGTAGAAAGCACCATGGTCTTGGTCGGATGACCGATTCGGAGTTTGGGCATCTGTTCAACGTCCAACGTCCAACTCCAACCCTCACATAGTGTCGACCCTCCCCATGCATACAGTGGCTTCGGCGAATGCTTGGTCGACATACTAAGAGACATCAAGACATCGGCAGAAGCTGTCCGTGGCAGTGCCACCCTTGACTCTATGAGCAACACCGACGACGTCGATGAAGGAAGCGCCTCGCTCAAGGTTCTAATCAACCAAATAGATCACATTTTGGCGCCTCCAGGACCACTCGACAATGCCTCTTTGCCCCGCGTACCCGTGATTCGAATATATGGTGCCTCTTCTACCGGCGAGAAGGCTTGTGTCCACGTCCACCAAGTCTATCCATATTTCTTCGTGGAATATCCTGGGACCATGACTCCAGACCACGGTGAGAAAGCCCGTTTGTCCCTCTTCCGTCTGCCATAGTGGATTCACCTGTTCGCCAGTCAATCGTTACATTGCCCAACTATCCCTATCTCTCAACCACGCAATTGCGCTCTCAATGAAACGCAATCCCTCCTCCCCAAACTCTCGGTTTATCCGTGCCATCATCCTCGTGAAGGGTATTCACTTTTATGGGTTTCACTTTGCATACACGCCTTTCCTCAAAATCCTCATCGCGGACCCCGACATGGTCAACCGAGCCGTGACAATATTGCAATCCGGCACCGTCATGCACACTATGTTTCGTGTCTACGAGAGTCACCTGAGTTATCACCTCCAGTTCATGTGCGACTTTGGTTTATACGGCTGTGGTTGGATCCATCTCGGCCAAGTCTGGAAACGCGGCGCTAAAGAAGATGATTCAGACATGGGTTCATCTGATACATTCAAAACGTCACCCTACCATCGACAGTCGCGCGTGTCTCTTGAAGTAGATGTTGCCGCTCATCAAATACTCAACCGACACCAGCTTCATGCACGCAATGTTCACCACGAACTGAGCATTCCGGCGCCGTCGATATCAGGTGACCCTGTCGTCTTGAGTATCCGTGAACTTTGGGAAGACGAGCGCCGTCGCCGTATCGCCAGAGGCTTGCCTCCAACTCCTTCGGTGCCGATCGACTTGAGCGCATCGTCAAGAGGGAAGGGTGGGGATTGGGTCGCCGAGGCCCGATGGTGGGATGAACTTCGCGCAAAGATTCAGAGAGAAAGGGAAGATGGTCAAATGATGGTTGAGAGTGAAGCGTGCTGGGAAAAGTGGGTCATTACGACGTTTGAAAGCGTGGAGGTGCTGTGGGAGCCAGAATGGCGGATCTGGAAGCCAGGACAGCAAGTGTCGAAGGATTTGAATGTCGTACCATCGCTGGCTGGAGTCAAGGAGCCGGCAAATCCGTTTGCACAAGCCAGCCAGGGAAAGTCGTGGGCAGCTAACAGCACCCCGGAGAACGTCGGTGTGGATGTTGACGAGGGGATATTGTCAAACCAAGATATCGACCTGATCGCAGAACAGGAATGGCCAAGATTAGCTGACCCTGGGGCGAATGGTGAGGTAGATCAGGCCCTGGAGGAGGGTCACGTAGACCAATCAGAGCAGAAATCCAATAACCAAGGCATTGAGGGTGTAAGCACGAGGGCAAGGTGAGCCTGTCAACTTCTAGTTTTCTTTCTCTTTTTTAAATAATTACAATGCTAGTACATCTAATCCCATTCAAGTGGCGGAAGCACCATCTCTCGCTAATAATCCTTTCACTATCGCTTGGAATCAGCTAATACAGGCAAGGTATTGGGTTTCTTTGTCTATGGAACGCTTGCTCACTAGATAACACAGGCAGAAACGATTACGCAGTCTCTCTGTGGATACCGTTGAAACAGCAGCTCCCACCAAGTGAGATTAGACTACACACACCACAATCCCAATCGTAAACAGTAATTCGAATAGGCTACGAAGGCAACAAGCATCCACTCATGATCCTTTCACAACTCCGAGGTAAGAGTCTTGGGTTGTGACCTAATGCAATCTTGACGCGTTTTACAGAACCCCTATTCCTCAGCAAGCTTTAGCAAGCATGCCTGGAAGCAATGTTGCTTCTACGTCTGCTCGTGATCACGGGTCAGTAAAAGGTAATCAAATTGAATGGACCATGTAAAATTCTCACTCATAAACCGATCATGCTGCTTACGGATCAAGGCCTGAATCCTCTTGAGCCGACCCGTGACGAGGAGCCAGATTATCTACCGTAGGCCATGTTCTATGCCATGGGATGTCTAGTTCACAAAAATGCCAGTACCTTTGAACCAGAGCCGACGGAAGATACCACCCAACTTGGCTGCTCGTTCGCGACTCCCAAGGCGTCATACAACTCTCAATCCGAATCTCAGCCCTTGTCGAAGGGCCGAGTCTTTGTATATGCACGACCTCCACCCTCGACAACGGAGCTTCTGAGTACTCTTGAGAATTTCGGGCTCCCAAGCCGTATCTATTGCGATCCATTTTATTCTAAGAAGTCAGACGTCCCGGATGGCACAAGAGAGTATGCTGGTCTCGTCTACCGTCTTAAAGGCGGAGGAGGACTCGATACACTCGAAGAGTGGCAAGCGAACGAGAATTACATCTCCGCATATAACACCACGCGGTTTTCTGTTCCGTGTAGCGGATGGGAATATGCCAGCACTCCTCCAAGTGTCCGAGAGGTTAAGAAGTGGCTGGAGGAAAATCCGTTAGTATGGCCGAGGAAACCTGCGATAGAAAATTCTCAGGTAGTCCATGCTTCTGTCTCTGTCAAGATGGTAATCGCCTCATTTATTTGGTCAGATTGCCGGGCCGACACCAGACAATGTCTTCGGGTGTCAGTCCATACCAGCAAAACGCTCCGAATCGAACACGCGCGAAGGTCAACAAATGACTTTGTTCTCGATGGAAGTCTTTGGTGCGCTTTCTCCAAAAAGCTCCCAACTGTTCTATAAGACTCTTGTATAGCACCTTCTCGGGGGGAACGCATGCCCGACGGGAATCAAGATGAAATCGTTGCTCTCTTCTATGCCCTGGGAGACGATAATATGAACTCTGGTTTACTCGACCAAGGCATCCTCGTAGTTCAGAATGCACGACTAGACCTTCGCCGTTTACGTGGCTATTCTCTGGAAGTGTTGCCAGACGAACTCGATCTGATCAACCGAATCATCGATATCGTCGTTCACGCCGACCCAGACATCCTTGTGGGTTGGGAAGTGCAAGCCGCGTCTTGGGGATACCTCAATTCTCGCGGATCTTCCTACGGTAGGACGCTCGTCGTCTCGAAATGCTGTCCTGATGTTCGCAGGATTCGACGTTGCCGAGCTAATCGGGCGAGCGCCGACCAGCTTGGCGCGGAGCGGAACAGACCAATGGGATATCAAAACAACCACTACATTCAAGGTCACTGGCCGACACGTATTCAACGTTTGGAGAATCATACGTAGCGAGCAGTCGTTGAGCAGTTATTCGTTCGAGAACGTGGCTTTTCATATATTGCGTAGAAGGTGAGCACTGGAACATGGTGGAGGCATTGTAAACTAACCTCGACATGTGCAGAATTCCTCACTATACGCCATCCGCGCTGACGATGTGGTATAATAGTGAGAGCCCTGTCCATACGGCTCGAGTCCTACGGTATTTTCGTGATCGCACTGCGATGACACTCGAAATCCTCGAAGAAGCGGAAACAACAACGAAAACTGCGTGAGTTTTCCGGATGATGATTGTTCCTCAAATTGGTCAAGTATTCATGGCGCGTCAATGACAGAGAATTCGCCCGCGTTTTTGGAGTCGATTTTTACTCTGTGATCAATCGCGGCTCCCAATTCAAAGTAGAGTCCTTTATGTTTCGTATCGCAAAGCCGGAGAGCTTTGTCCTTTTATCGCCTAGCAAACAAGACGTACGCTTTTTGGCATTTGGACTCGTCCGATCATGATTGCTTACTGGCGAGAATCTCAGGTCGGGAAACAAAATGCGGCGGAATGTATGCCCCTCATCATGGAGCCACTTTCTGCGTTCTATAACTCACCTCTGCTCGTTCTCGACTTCCAATCTCTGTATCCGTCAATCATGATTGCGTATAATTATTGTTACTCGACATGTTTGGGCCGTGTGGCCGAGTTCCAGGGACGGAACAAGCTAGGTGTAACCGATCTAGACCTTCCTCCTGGGCTGTTGGAGAAGCTGCAAGATTACATCACAAGTGCGTCCGTCTCAACCCCTGCATCATAAGCACTACTTACTTGCGTTTTGCGGACAAGTCGCACCCAACGGCATAATGTATGTCAAGCCAACAGTGAGACGGGGACTTTTAGGCCGGATGTTGACTGAATTGCTGGATACGCGCGTGATGGTAAAACAGGCAATGAAGAGCGTGAAAAGTGACAAGGTACGCGAGTATGAGGTTCTCCGATTCCACGTCTACCTATCTTGTATTGTCCTGTATCTCATGACGCTCGTGCGAACAGGCCCTGAGCCGGATACTGGACGCGCGGCAGCTCGGACTCAAGTATATCGCCAACGTTACGTATGGTTATACGAGCGCAACATTTTCAGGGCGGATGCCCGCGGTAGAGATCGCAGATAGTATCGTCCAGAGCGGTCGAGAAACGCTCGAAAAGGTATGTATGATCTTCAACTGCGCATCGTGATGTCTACCCACGGTTATTGATTCGGTTTCTAGGCAATCGCTGTCATCGATGCGACGGAGAAATGGGGCGCAAGGGTCGTGTATGGGGACACAGATTCGATGTTCGTCTATCTCAAGGGGAAAACCAAAGATCAGGCCTTTCGGATCGGCCATGAGATTGCGGACGCGATTACGGCCATGAATCCGCCGCCCGTGAAGCTCAAGTTTGAAAAGGTGAGCGAGGAAGCTGGACTGCGCGTAGAGTTGACCAAGACTCGGCGAGCACCTAGGTGTACTTGCCATGCGTGCTCATGGCGAAAAAGCGATATGTCGGGTTCAAGTACGAGACGCCTGACGAAATTGAACCAGAGTTTGACGCGAAAGGCATCGAAACCGTACGACGCGACGGTATACCGGCTCAATCAAAAATGACGGAAACCTGTTTAAAGTGCGTTGCATCCGAGTCCTCTTGCGCTCAAAGGCTCGTGACGAACCGTTTTCAGGATCTTGTTCCGTACGCAAAACTTGAGCGAGGTCAAGAGTTACTGTTACAAAACATGGTCCAAGATCTTGCGCAACAAGATTTCATTGCACGACTTCATTTTCGCAAAGGAAGTGAGGATGGGAACGTATAGGTGAGAAAACGCCGCATTTGTCCCTGTTAGAGCTATATTTTTAAAAATTTGTTTTCTCGTTTCAGCGACAAAGTGCCTCCGCCACCTGGCGTCGCAGTTGCTGCACGGCGAATGTTGGAAGACGAGAACGACGAGACCCAGTATGGAGACCGTGTACCATATGTGATCGTGCGCGGCGATCCACACACGCGGCTCGTAGATAGAGCCGTCACGCCAGAAGAGTTTCTGGCGAACCGGTACGCAAGTGAGCCCCAAAAGCGCGATCAAGAGCTGATATGTAGAACGACCAGGCAACTGCGCATCGACGCGTCCTATTACATCTCGAGAGTTTTAATACCCCCGTTGGAACGCATCTTCAACCTCGTAGGTGCGGACGTCCGCGCGTGGTACGACGAGATGCCAAAAACGATTACCGTCGATGAGAGGGG
>JBBPSN010000260.1:0-25833 GCA_038093615.1 Austroboletus olivaceoglutinosus | reverse complement strand
GCAAATAAGTGTATATAAGTGTACCAAAAAGCAGTCAATGTATAGTCAATGAGTGTAGTTACAAAGTGTACCAAAAGGTATACAAAGTGTAGGAAAAGTGCACAAAAAGTATACAAAAAAAGTGTACTAAAAGTGTACAAAAAGTGTACCAAAAAAGCGGTCAAAGTGTAGTAAATGAGTGTAGTTAAAGTGTACTTGATTTTTGAAAAATTGTACAAGTCCATTATTTGCAACTATTTGTGCCACCATCTTATATAAACCATCCACAACTCAAAAACTTTCTCACACACTCTTTCTTCTTGATTTATACCATCCTCTACTCATCATTTACTATTGCTTATTACTCACTACTACTCATCACTTATTATATGTTACTCACTACTTCAAACTTATTTTTTGGTAAGTGCATATCTTTGTACTTGAATTTAACTTGATATTGACTTGTCTTTTAAATAGATGTGGTTAATGTTAACTATGGTAAGTTTTTTATCTAAGTTATATATATATGTATTGTAGTATATATGCATGTTATAATATAGCAATGAAATTTTTTTGAAATATATATTTTGCTTGTATATGCAATCTGATCATATAATTTTGGAGCACTTTGTCATAGTTTGTCACATTCTGGGAGACTGTCCTACTCTGGCAGTCTGTTATAGTCTGTCATAGTCTGGAAGGCTTGTCACTAGTCTGTTACAATCTGGGGGTCATTGTCCAGTTCTACCCAATTAGGAACCTTACTAGGGGAGCTGTCAAGCTGTCCTAGTCTGGCTAGTACTGTTTAGTGTTGTCTAGCTGAGGGCTGATTTGCTAATGAAAGAAAAAAAAAGTACTCTTAGGCTTACTCTCAGGCTTATACAAGGTATTACAGTGAAGGTAGTACAGGCATTGTAATTCATTGAATAACTACTGTTTTTTTTGTTTCTAAGTACTCTACTTTGCCATTGTCTATTGCATCCAGGATTATTTCTCCTCTCTCATCAAGAGATCTCACAGTGATGCACTTAGCACCTTTAATGTGCAAAACAAGTGGCACAACATTAATCCTAGGCCATGAAGTAAACAATAGAGTTGCACCTAGTAACAAAAGGTACCAACCAAAGATAGAATATGCCGACCATAAGCCCATACATGACTATGTAGTAATGCTCTTGTTGTTTCTCCAAGGGAAACACAAAGGCAAAATTGTTGTAGGTAATAGCATGGTGATTGTTGGGAATGTGAATATTATCAGGGATTGGGATTGACATTGCACAAGGAAGTTTAGACAACAGTGCAGGTCAGTAGCCAATAGGCCATAGGCTATCTGCAAACCATTCAAGTGGAAGCTGTAACCATTGATGTGAAACATACCTTCATGGCAGACTTAGCATGACTCAGCATCCTCATGGAGAACATAGGCTTGGCCACATAAGGTCCTGCTCAGGTGATCAGCATCTGCAGGCAAGACACTCAATTTTGACAGAGTTTGCTGCCATCCTGTGTCATGATATTGTATTACCATTATAATGAGCAAAACAAATGAATAGAACTCACTAATAAGTTCTGTGACAGGCAGACCAGGCTTAGGGTTAGATTGCACCTGTTCTTCATTGGTGATTGGTGTTGACATGAGTGTTGATGGTGTGGAAGAGAGAAAGTTAGATCATGAGGAGAGTATGGAAAGAATGGAATATATATGAACCATTGTTGTGCTTCATGTAAATAAGGCAAGGCATGCCCATCATCTATGGAAGACGAAGGTGGCATTTCTCATACATAGTGTGGCTATAAGCTAAAGAATGGTGCATTACATAGGAAAAAGGCAACTTCGTTGACTTACCAAGAAAGTGTATCTGGGTGTGGTTGTGCTTCTGATGGGTGTAGATTTACCTGAGGGAAGACAACCTCATCAATAAATGATTTGCACATTTATATATCAATTGGCTCACAATTTCACTGCAGTTAACCTCACTTGCCTCTTGTCTTGCTGATGCATCTCTCTCCCTTGCATCATGTTTCTCGCCAATCCAACGGGCACTATATTCAGCAAATTATATATCATAACATGCAAAAGTAAGTGTAGAAAACATTCCATGTCATGGAATCCATCACTCACCATTTTGGGTGGCAATTATGCAGATGCCACCACCTACATGGGCAACTGCAGAACAAATGGCTTTCATTATGCCCTATTATGGTCTATTCACCGAGTGTCAGGCTAGAAAAAACTTCATTGGCTTCTGGCAACCATTTTTTTGAGTGCTGGTTTGAAAGATTCCCAGAGTGCAGTGTGGTATTTCCTGAAATACCTCTTGATGTTGCACTTACAGAGGAGCAAGAAAACACTGTAACCAGGGAATAACAGAGAAGAAAAGAGGTGCACACCAACATTTTGAGTGTGTTTGTCTACTGGAACATAATATAGCAACTGAAGAACAAGTTGAGGAATATGTGGACAGTAAAAAAAATGGCCCAGTAAGCGAAAGAGATTGATAGTAATGTATATAGTGAGCTGCTAGCTGACATAATGCAGTTGAAGGAAAATTGTAAGTACAAACTGCAAAAAATAGAGACTTACCTGAGCCTCTACTATGACGACATGGTGCACCTAAGGGTTAAAGGGGCATGTGATGTAGAGAAAGCTGATGCTGTAATGGCAGCACCACAAGCATTGAAGCTTTCACCAAAGCTTGCCACCATTATAACAACAGCTCGAGAAATATTCAAGGCAGAGTTGCCTGAGGTTGTGAAAAACATGGAAGTGCAATGGAAGGAGATGGTTAGCAATATGTCCAAGAAGAAAGAGCATAAGCTGAAGGATAAGCAATAGTGAGTTGCTGCAAAAATGGTAGCTTTGATGGGACTTACATGTGCATTAGTTACATCAAACAATTGGCTCCCTTAATAAGCCAATTCTTGACTGGGCTACAAAGTCTCACTGGTTGGTTGTTTCATATCTTGATGGGTGGGGCCTTCAGCGAATACTGGGGACATCAAGGCTTTTAGCCTTTATGTCAGCCTTACAGAGTTAGGTAGTATATTTGACCAGGCTTACCAAGACTTCAGCAATGGTATTATATGGCCATACAGAGTATTTCTGGATTGTGTCTCCAGTGAGTAACATATTGGTGACTTTGCAGGATGACAACTGAGTGCTTGAGCCCTTTTCCAGTGATGCCAAAGCTTGAATCAAATACTCCACCCCACTGGAGTTTGAATTGGGGGCATTGTTACAACAGGAAAATATTGACTATATAAAGACCCTCTTGCCACCATCACCAGCACTGCTATACTTATGGCTGCCTTTGTTGGATGATTTGGGGCCCCCACCAGCAACAATAAATGCCCATTCTCCTTCCTTGGATAACTTCACATATGACTTTGGTCCATTGATTGGAAGCAATCCACTGGATAACTTTCTAGCCAAGTATACTCCAGGACCCTTGATTGCACTCTCCAGGCTGCCAGCAAGTTTCCCAACCTCTGCACAAGTTGGATTTCTCATTCCACAGGTCTCCATGATGCCTCAGATGAACACCCTGTCATCCCAACCATGCCTATGACTATGGCTGCATCCAATATTACTCCTATTGTGCTGACCACCCCTGCTGCTGTAACCACACACATGACTCAGGTGATTGCACCTGTTACTCTGACCATGCCCCTTGTTATGACTGCTCCTCCACCTATGCCCATTGATGCAACCACCCCTAATGCTACTTTAATCATGCCCAATGCCCCCACAACCATCTCTCAGGCTATTGCAACCCTACCCATGAGTCAGACAGCTGCCACCCCCCTGACTGTGTTCATTACTATAACAGCCTCTGCAACCATTGATATTGTGACCATACCCATTGTTATACTAACAATAGCATTTAGTTTTGACTTCAAACAGGGCTGGCATCTGTGTTGGAATATAAGCTTGAATAGGGCTGGTACCTACATCAAGGGGAATTCTGGACAGTTCTTGAGTGCAACACTTAGTGGTGAAGCAGACTTGAACAGCGAGTACACACTTAGAGATAGCATGAAGTCCTGGTGTAGGAACAAGAGGAAGTCATGCACAACCCGACTGACAAGGAGGGCGAGATACAGGACTAAACACTATGTTGAATTGTGTAGATTTAGTTGGGACTACAATCTAATATATAGGACATTTTTATAACATGAGAGAAATGGCATAGACCATGAATAAGAAAGGTAAGTACCTAGTAGGGGAAGTTCTATGAGATACTGGAAGGAGCACTTGCCTAGAAGAGAGGGCAAAGGAGATGGGTGTCCATGATAAGAAAGGAAATATATGTAATACTTGATGACTACAAAGATAGGGGCCAGACTGGGAATGGGTCAGGGAAAAGAGTCTCATCATAAGGCTACTCAGTGAGGGGATAATTGGTCAATGAGTATGGGGGAAATAGATAATAAAATGGAGAAAATATAAGGGCTGGGTTGTCTATCGTAACACCCATTACTCCAACTGCACCCATTGCTGCAACCACCAATGCTACTTTAACTATGCCCATAAATACAACCACCTTTGCATCTGTTGCTGTTGCGACCCCTCAGGAAGCTGCCCCTGTCACTACTTCAACTACACCTATTGTTATTGTAACAATACTCCAATCATGCCCATAATTGTAACCACCCAGGAAGCTAGTGCTGTCAGACCCCAATTGACCTAAGAAAGGCAATATGACATGCACCTTGAGTATGTCCAGCAGGCCCTCCTTTGTAAATGGTTTCAGAAGGATATCATTCATCCCAGATAAATAATATGTCATGATCTCACTTAGCTGAGAATTACTTGTCATCAAGATGATGGGTGTTATGTGATCAAATTGTCTTATCAGTGATGTGGCAGATATTCCATCCATTTTGGGCATCACAATGTCCTATACACATATTAGCATCTAATAACAGATGAGGGCAGGCATCAAACACACCATCAATACCAGGTCATACTTTTCCAAGTTCATCTTGGTCACTGTGCCAACCCCATTGACAGCCACATTGATCACACACCCAAATACCTGCAGAAACTTGCTGCTCAATCATCGACTCACCACATCATTGTCTACAAGCAACACCCGCAGTGGTACCACCTAATAGGGGACAAATGTTAATTGATGCATGTGTAGCTTCTTATGACTCCCTGTTGAAGGTGATCTGCTTGATGGGTTGGTAGGCATTGGCTAAATGACTTTCTCTGATCCTGGACTCTCATTTTTTTTATAGTCTTTATACACACCATCTCCCCTGTCTGCAGTTGACCCAGAATTGGATCCACCTGCACTATCCTCCCCTGGGAACATCCAATTCCCATTCCTATCCTCAATATTACTCTGGGGCAATAAATGCCCGAGTGTGAATACTTGCAATCCTTTGTATGCAGAATGTACAAGTGGTTTCCATACATCTGGTGGAAGTATAAATGGTTCATCCCCTGCCAACATCCCAGGATTGTGCGTCTGGAGATGCATTTGCAATATCCACAACAGGGCATCATGGCAGAAGTTGGAGGTTACTTCAGTCCCATTCAATGAAGACCTCATAATTGTGCTCAAATGAAAGGACAACCCATTCTCAGTACACCACAATATCTCATTTATCTGAACAAGGCTTGCATGCATGATCACACTTGGATTGGGGTGCTCACCAAGCCCAAGGACCCACTGCATCTCTTGCACAAACAAGAAATGTATTTGTGGATGTAGACTTTGTGACATCTGAGAAGTACCTTGGTTTGCCTGAGGTTGGCCCTGTATGGACCCCAGCACTTGTATCAATGAAAATGAAGATGGTGGTATTGGTAGGGTTTGGGGTGGTGAAGTTACTGACAAGGATTGCAAAAATAGACTTGGTGGAGGTTGAGAATTGGCAAAGAGCGATGCCACCACAGATACCACATTTCCTGTGCCTGTGGCAAAAAGGGATGGGGGAGGATGTGTGCTAGGGGTTATGTGGGCAATATTCAGGGTCATAGGGATCATAACAGGTGTCTTTGGCTGAGCCACTTAGGAAGGGCCTGCAAGGGTGGAGGGACCAGCCATCGGTAGTGCCATAGTATTCTTGGATTTGGCTGATCAATAACAAAAAAAGAGTTAGTATGGGAATGGGAAGATAGAGGATAAATTAAGATTCAAGGTGATATCCATGATCAAGGATGACACATATATATGCCAGTGTAACCTACCATGATTAGGCCTCTATAATCATACAACAGCCTATCACACCTAATAGCCTGTCCTGCAAACAAACCAAGCTGATCCATCTGCGAGCAAAGGTGGCAATATATAAAGATAACAAAATGACCATGGAAAAAGATAGGGAAGGAAAGAAGCAGAATAGGTGCCTATTCACTGGCTTCACTGAGAATATTGTAACAACTCTGCTCAAGGCCATGCATCTGCTCCTCTGACCTCCCTACCTGCGATTAGAGGGTTTTGTTCTGGGCCTGGAGAGAGGTGATATGCTATTGCAGCACAAAAACAGTATTTTGGAAACTAGTCAACATGGTTTGTAGCACAGCAGACTAGACAAGAAGGGAGGCAGGGGGTATATTGCTAAGGAGAGACTTTTGAGCTGTGGGTGCTTTGTGCTTGATGTTCTCAAGGGCAACGCATTTGTTGACATGAAAGTTAGGATGGTGAAATGTCCAGAAGTATTCACCAAACTGGGTGTCATTGGTGTTTTTGACCTAAACTAGAGTGGGTCAGCAGAAATGATCAGACCTTTGGAAAAAGAAGTTCCCAGGGGGTATAAGGACCCCCTTGAGGCAGAAAAGGGGCAGGGAGAATACGTCACATGAGAGTAACAAGGAAAAGGTGCATGCTTAATGCTGTCCCATTGATTACCGAAGCAAGCAAAAAAAGAAGGGATTTTCCATAGGAGGGATAATGAAATGATTGGCTGATCTTGTGGAAGTTATACTTGTTCAGTTGGCATACAAACAAAGCAAAATTGGAGTACCTGAACAAATGAGGAAGGATTGATTTTGTAAACTCATTCATGTCCTAGGTCAGATATCAGCCAAAGATCACATGGGGCCTGCACTATCCACACCTTGTGTTACAATAGAGAACCACACACTAGTATTTTCTCCTTTCTACTACCCATTCCCCCCTTACTCATTGACCAACTACCCCCTGCCTGAGGACCCCTTTGGTATCATCAATGACTCCTCATTTCCCAATGCCTTCCCAATGTGGCCACCATCTTTGTAAGGGTTACGATGGGGTTCCATTTAGTTACCTATTTTCTGGACACTTACCTCCTCCACCCTCTCTTCTGGGCAAGTACTCTTTATGGTATCTTGTAGAACTTTCCTTACTCAATACTTACCATTTTCACTCTTGGTCCATGCCCCTCTTACCATACTATAAAAGTACCTTGTATACTAGATTGTAGCCTCAGCTAAATCTATGCAATTCAACATAGTATTTAGTCCCACACCTTACCTTCCTAGTCAGTCGGGTCTTGTGTGACTTCCCTCTCTGCTTACACTTAAGGACTTCATGCTACCTTTGAGTGCACACTTGCTGTTCAAGTCCACTTCACTATTGAGTGTTGCACTCACAGACTGTTCAGGATTACCCTTGATGTAGGTACCAGCCATACTCAGGAGATACCAGTTCTGACACAAGTCCCAGTCTTGTTTGAGATTTGAGGCTAAGTGCTATCGTTAGTGTAACACCTTGATCACAAAGCAATCACCG
Source organism: Austroboletus olivaceoglutinosus (assembly GCA_038093615.1). Lineage (NCBI taxonomy): Eukaryota > Fungi > Basidiomycota > Agaricomycetes > Boletales > Boletaceae > Austroboletus > Austroboletus olivaceoglutinosus. Next base: position 18,130 of record JBBPSN010000260.1, on the reverse strand, counting down.
CCAGGGCTCCATGAGATGACATGGTTAAAGGACTGATCCTCAAGTATCCTAAGTAAGTGATCAGCAAACCCACATGTACTTGTAGAGTTTTTTGACAAAGTCGCAGGTTGTGGACATGTTATCATCCACATCCTTGGACAGTGCCTGCAAGGGCAGCACAAGCAGGGGGTGCTGTTCATGCTTCATCTGTCATGGCTCAGGCAGTCTCAGTCTGGACTGGCTATACAAATGGAAATGGATGTTCTGTGAGTGGTGGTGTGAGTTTGGCCCAGGATGGGCATTATCACAGGAATTGGATGTGTGATGCATGGATACTAGCCAAGAAAGGGAGGGTGGGGATGGGTGGTGGTGGCCATATGGAGAGACCCTCACAGCAGATGGGGAGTTGAGTGGCAGCAAGGTATTCATGTTGGAGCAACAAGAGTTGACAGGCAGTAGATGCAAGGAATGGAAGAGCTGTTGGTGCACAGAGTAGGGCAGAGGCTGCGATGGTGAATCCATCTTGCCAGACTGTCAGGATGGGGCAGGACAAGGCTGGAATGGGAGATGTGGAAGGAGGTTCTGTCATGTAGGCACTTGCATGTAGTTTATTACATAATCTTCACTGTCAATGCTATGTAAAAATGGCAAATCCCAGAGGGTCCTTTATGGAAACTTCAAGGCAAGTTGTGTTCGAGTTAGGCAACATCTGATGGTACCAGCACTAGTACCTTCATTTGCTGAGCCATCTTGATCCTGAGGCCTAGTGAAAAACAGACTCAGCCAGAAATCATATCCGAGTTACAGCTAGTATGGATACATACAAGAGTGATGCCAGCAGCTACTAGCATAGACCTATATGTCCTTCTATGCCCTGGATTATTACCAATACCATCTTGTGTAGCAGCTCTTGTAGTACTGTACTCGGAGGTCCATTACTGTCACTTGTAGGATTGGGTAATATGTCTCTTCTTTGGCACTCCCAGGCTGCCCACATTTTCCTCAGCCCACAAGATCCACTTCCACTGCACCTCTGAGTCTCTCCACAGCAAGCAAATCTCATCCTATCAGTGTATCTTGGTATGGAGCAGTTTGACTTGAATCCATCTCCATGCACATCCCTAATGCATCCCAGACATGCATGCCATTGTCAATGATGATGATACCCTTGAAGATGGCCTTCTCCCTACCCTTTGCGACTACAATATTGTGCAGTCCATCCAGGTGGGCATATTAGGCATGGAATATCAAGTACATAGACACTTGCTCACATATCCTCACTCATGTGCTTTTAGACATCATCAGCGATGCAGCACACATATGGAAAAGCGATGATGCAGATGAGCCCGATAGTGAGCAGTTTTTGGATCCACACTCCAAGACATTCTTCAAATTTGATCATCTGAGGCTGTGTGCATCAGTAAGGATAGCATTTCCAAGTTAAACACTTATGTGTAGCTGATGTTACTCTTACCCTCAAGTCCTTGATCGATTTTCATGGCTGAGTTCCTTTGGAAACAGGCAATTATCCTCACTTGCATTCATCAATGGGAACCAATTCATGTTTCTCTCATATGGGTATTAATATAATCACTTGTGGAAGGTATGTCACAGTTCCTTTGCATGTCCTTTAACTATTGCTACCATATATTCCACAGAACTTGTGGATTGTGCTTGGGTTTGCCATTTTTTTCATAATCTTGCTCCTCCTCTTTATCCAATTCAACACAAGTCTGGTCAGTGCAATGTCCATCATGTTATTCAAGTGAGGCTCACAGACATCCACCACTCTGAATTCCACATCTGTATCTAATTTGGATGAAGAGAAGATGAGAGTTTCGAGTTCTACCAACTTGGTGTCAGAAGTGTCAGAAGAGAACAAGGAGGATGCCTGTAAAGTGCTTGGGGAGCAGCCTAAGATCATTCACATGGCAATACATGAACTACATGATTGGCATCTGATGGCTCTTGAACAATGTGCCTGGGTATATCACTCCAAGGAGGCTAATGGTGCTCATGGGTGAATCAGGCACTGGAAAGGTATGTACCATACATTCAAGTGTTTTCTGAGCAGAAATAGAGTTGTCTGTAACAAATGACTCTCTTGAATGTGCTGGCAGAATATACAGAGAAAGGTGTTGTCTCGGGGACATGTCTCATGGATGGACATCCTTTGCCATCTGACTTCCAAGTTCAAATGTGGGTCGTTAGCTTATTGTAACTGTATACTAAATTAAATATTGCATCAGCAGGTACTACCAATAAACAAACACACACTTGAAGATGATGACAGTTCAAGAGGTTTTGCTCCTTTCAGCAAAGCTGGGGCAGCCCTTCAGCATTCCAATGGCTGAGAAGGAAATCTAGTAAGTATCTTTTTTCTTATGTTTGCATTACAGGGTTTCTAAGATGTGATTGTAGTGTTGACAGGTGCTTGAAAATATGTGGATTGGAAATGTATAAAAATGCAATCACCAGCTTGCTTGGCATTAAGATGAAGAAGAGAATGACGATTGGAGTTGAATTGGCTGCCAAGGTATGCACTTGGTCAATTTTACAATAGGAGGCCAGTCATCAAATTAATATTCCTTTCCAGCCCAAGCTACTGTTATTCCTAGATAAACCTACATCTGGGCTGGATTTGTAAAATGCCTGGATGATTGTCTTGTTTTTATGGGACCTGGCAGATAGCAGGCAAGCAATTCTATGCATGTGCATTTTTATAACTTTGGTTGCATACACAGTTGATTGACAATGGTGTATCTTATGCAGCATTCATCAGGTTTGTGACAGTGCTCGTTTCCTGGATTATAGTGTACTAATATATGTGACAGCCTTTTGCAAAGTGGTATCATTGAGTTGTTTGTCCATTTCATCTACATGTATGGGTGAAGAGAATATACCTTCTTTGAGATTGGGAGTTTTCTTTGACAAAACTGCTGGGGTATCCGCAAGATATTCTTTGCCGCCCTGGGAATCATGTAACTCTGGCATACCCTTCATATTATGCATGTGAAAACTGCCATCCAAAGAGTAATGTGAATTGTGCCAATAAACTTCACCATCAAGTACAGCTACTATCATTATTTTCAAGCTGGTAGTGTGATGCACTCAGCTCATAGGGGTCTTATCCCCAACTTCATCTTCCCATGTGAGGGCAGCATAATCCCCAAGTGCACCAGTTATATGATGGTAAAGATGCTTGAGTCTCAAGATGTCAAACATACTGCATTGAAATGACTTGGATATATGGGCATCTTGTGCTACATGATCAGAGCCACCTCGAGATGTGGGATCCACTGCAGGCAATGAAATATGTATATTTGGAAGGGAAGCAGCATCCAATTGTTCAAAAGAGTGTTCCAAAGTCACCAGTATTGTCAGAGAGAATGGATTCTCTTGGGTGACAACTGTAAACCTCTCACCGTCGCTCAAGGAAATGATTCTTTGAATATGGACCGAATTAGATAAAGATGTCTGAGTTGCACTGACTGTCTGCCATGAAAGCATTCCTTTGGGTATATATCGCAAACCATGAATTGTAAATTTGCTAGGAGTACAGGCAGCAAAAAGAGATACTTGTTCCATGCTTGGGTATCCCTACACAAGCAACCAGTCTTCCACATCATTCTCTGGGGGAACGTACAGAGGACCAGGCAGAAGGGTCGAAGTATGAGAGCAACGAGTGTGCCTTTCTCACAATTTGAGTAATGTTGAAATAGTAATGGTACCAATTATAGTGCCAAGCACAATGCCAAGCAAAATAAACAGAGGGATGAGATACAATATGTTCACCTGATGAGATGGTAGTTTTGGTAAGATAGTTTTGGGTGATAATGTTGCTGAAGGCAATGCAGTAATCCAAATTAAAGAAGCAGTCAGAATATCACTCAAGAGAATGATGTCCTGAGCAATGGTAGCTGTATGGGGATTGGTATCCAAAGCAGTTGTGGACTAAGGAATCAATGTGGATATATCTCCACCAGCATAATACAACTGCCAAGAATCATATGAAATTGAGGGTACTAATGGAACTGCTCTATGATATACACCTAGATGGGTTGAAGTAGGTAAAGCAATCAAACAGAGCAAGAAATCTTGTACCCAGTGACTGCAAATATACCATAATAGCAGAGACTATTGCAGATTGTAGTTAAGGCCAAGAACTATGGATGACTCATGATTTAACACCTAGAGTGGACAGATCTGCTTTAGGCTTGTCCAATGAAAGACCAGCAGTGATGAAAGTAGAATGACAAATAAGATGCGACAACAGAGAATATGAGGTGTTTGCTATACTTGACCATTTCATCTTTCACCAAAATATAATCAGATGAACTGCAGAAATGTGTTGAAGCATGAATGGCCTGAAAGGACTAGTGTATCACTTATAAAGTAGAGGAGATGGTCAGGAGAGTTTGCTCTTGCCTATTGTTGTTGAGAAAGAGAAAATATGCTGGGTGGGTCTGGCATATTGAGTGGCCCCCTGAAGGATGGCAGATCAGCAAGGATTGAAAGAGCTGAAGTAGGTCATTGGGGGGGAGGCGATCTTGAGGCCCTGTAGGTTTTCCTTGGAGGAGGAAGAAAGGCAAAATCCAAGTTAGCAACTTCAATAGGAGAGTGAGGAGCATCCTTGTTTGCATTGACCTTTTTGAATGTGACCATGACTGGCCAGGTGAGGTCATTTTGACTTTGACAGGCAAAATTGAAATCTAATGGGTTCTGTTTTGGATACACTAGCATGGGCAAGATAAGGATGGTCAGGTCTGACATGACTGTCAAATGAAACTAGCAAAAAGGACTTGACATGGAAGTGGTGGACGGAGCAGAGCCTTCTCCAAGCAACCATAGCCACAATAATACTTTAATTGTTTATGTACTTGTACTGCCATCATGATGGTCTTGTTATGCTTTGCACCCTCCCTGATCAGTGCTCTCCATCTCAGCAGTCTTTGAACAGCCCTCTACGACTATCTCTTTATGGTGGACAATAGTTACTTCACATCAAAGACACAAATGCTGTGTGCCATATTCTCTGCTTGTCTGCCCCGACTCACCACCTGCACAGTCATGGTATGTCCCAGAGGCCATTGACGGTATTCAGTCAGTATTGGCTTGGGCTGGACTGTCCTATGATTTTGGTGAGTTGGATCTAGGCTGTAACCACTCACATCTTTGACCCTGGTTAGGATTAGTGGCATTATTGCTATGCTACCAATTTTGGTAGAGATACTGACTCTGATTGGCCACCCCCACCATGTCATGTACCATCAAGTTCCTATCACCGTTCTTGCCAACCCCACCCTCTATCTTGTCAATGCTGCCACCATGGAATATCTTCTTATTGAGGCCATCAACACCCTCCACCTGTTACAGCAGCACATGTCAAAACGATCAAGCTCGAGATGGCCAGTGCTGGCCTCCTCCCTCCCCCCCCACCACCCGCACCAAAACCCCAGCAGGCCCACCACAATAGCATAGCCAGTACAACCTTGCACATGCAGACCATTGTGGACAATAACAATGATGATGAGGGCCTTCAGACACACTTGGAGGCCATTAGGCACCATGTTAGCAGCAACTTTGTTGAGAGATGTGATCCATCTGCTCTCTGACTATCTGCTCACCCTCCATCAGACTATGTTGCAACCAACCTTTGTTTGGCAACTCTCTCGACACAATCAAATTTGTCTGCAAGGAGCACTAGGTGTCCTGTTGGAACAAGCAAGTAGACAACCTTCACATGAACCACTACATCTGTCTCTTCTCATCTGTATTTCCCCACTGATTTTGCTTCTAGGGCATGTTTGTCTTGCGATCTGCTGGGATGTTCAATTTCTCAGCGATGGTGCACTTGAGGTCCTGCCTAGGCTAATTGATATCTGGATCTTGAGCTCACTTGGACTTGCAAAGGTAGAGATCAGTAAGGGCGTCAGCGAGGCAGGTGGGGACAAGGAGGACATTCTTGATGCTGATGCTAATGTTATTTTCGGCCATGGTTATAGTGGAGAGAAAGCCTATTGGCAAGTTCCATGTCCTGTAAAGATTGCTTCAAGACTGTTCCCCATGCTGGCACACCCACCAGTCACACAAAGACCATTGCTGGTGTCAGAACTTATGTTTCTAAGCCCTCCAGCTCAACTGAAATCTCTGATGTGTTTAGCCCATACTACCTCAACAACCAACTCATTCAGGACTGGTTTGCATCCAACAATATGTAATGGCATTTCCTTGTCTACAATTAAAATTATGGACATGAATACAAGCTACATTATCCTCAGCCTTGACTACTTCTTTGGTGACAACTTTGACACCCCCAAGGAACAACCCAGCTTTAACCAATATGCCTGGATCAGCAAGTCCCAGGCTAGTGAGCATGCCTCAAAGTGGGTCAAGGCAATTAGGCAATGCTATGATCCGACTGTTTTCCATGCACTACTGCGCATATGCTGACTTTAGCCCAGGTACTACTGTGCCAAGTACTTTGGAGTCAATACGTCACCTTTCATTCTGTCACTCTACTTACTTCACCTTAATGAATCTAGGATACTGTTTTGGGGCTTTGTACATCTTTGCCCTGACCAATAATAAAATGTTCAACCTTGCAGCAGGTGCACTTCAATTTTGATGCTTATCTCATGCTTGACCAATGCTCCTGTTCTCAGCTGCTATTGCGCATCCCTCTCATCTCTATGACACTGCAACACACAGATCAAGACAAATGTTTTTGAAAACTGTGCAGGTCAGTGAAATCATTTCATTGAGTGGATGCTTCCTCAAATCTGCATCTTAGCATCTATTGCCTTTGCTTGGCAAGTCAGTGGCACTTCACATTTTTCTTCATGCAGGAACTAAGCATATGCTATAGAAACTGATATGGCCTTCCCAACCAGTACACATCGTCAGGCAGAAGACTTTCTTGTCAAGAATAAGGCGCATTATTACTTTCAAGTCTTTAGTGGCATCTTGCATGTGTTCGCCATGCATGGTGATGTGACGGACAGTGATCAACATGCGTCACTTTTACTTATGCAATGAACATACTTGCTCACACAAGGAATGTTATATGAAGAGTGTGCATGCAGTTTCTTGCATTAGTTCAACAGGTTTATTGCATAGTTATTACAACAATAATTCGAGGCATGCTAAACAGACACCTACCTCCCAAGGCTACCATTTTGGCACACCATTTGCCATGGATCTAGCTGCAGAGGGTTCCATTGTCGCAAGTAATACTGTTTCAATGCATTCATTGTTCTTGTACTCAATGTCCTTGTAGGAGCAATCATCCATCCAATATTCCTTAAGGAAAGCCACTTTGAAAAGATTACCAGTATATTGTATCTATCCATATGAGTTCCAATCTTGGATACTGGAGATGATTATACAGTGGCTCAAATAAATGTCCCAATGTTGGGGTATTTTGAAAAGATGTGATATTTGCAAGAGAACCAAAATATATTAGCTCTAATTCTTGCTGGGTAATCAATAACCCTAACCCTCACCCTGAAGATGAGCTAATAGTCATGTGATTTGGTTGCCATGGCATTAAGATATAACCATTTCAAAATAACATGTTATTGGGACACTTATTTGACCCTAATATTATTAATCATTATTTGGTAAATAACATAATGTTCTGATGGATGATGTGCTTCAACCCTGTCTCATTATGTAACTTACATAACTCTGAGCACTATAAAGAGTAGAAATACCACCAAGCTAATCCTACTTTACCATAAAATCCATTTCCACCTCTGCTAGAGCCAATATTCTGTTTCTCTCTGAATCTGGCCTTTCTGCTAGGAAGATATCCTCCCAAACTGGTCTGGGGAAGTCCACTGTGGCCAGGGTTATCAAAGAAATGCATCGAGGCAAGGAAAACATCAAATTAGACCCTTCTTCCAAGCTTTCCCCTGCTGACAGAAGGAGAATTGTCTCTAGTATTACCTCTGGCAAGGTTGAAAATGCTGTCCAGGCAACCCATCTCATCAATTCCACCCTCTCCTCTCCTGTCTCTTCCCAAACTGTTCACAATATGCTAAAGTCTGCATCTCTAAAGGCTATAGTCAAGAAAAAGAAACCACTCTTGTCTGTCAGGCATAGAAAACATAGGCTGGCCTTTGCTCTCAAGCACCAACACTGGACTGTGGAGGACTGGACTAGGGTAATTTGGTCAGATGAGACCAAGATTAATAGGATTGGGTCAGATGGAAGGAAGTATGTGTGGAAAGTAGCAGAAAAACCTTTGCAAGACAAGGAGGTACAGGGAATAGTAAAGTTTGAAGGAGGTTCCTTGATGATTTGGGGGTGCATGGGCTGGAATGGTGTGGGAATCCTTGTAGAGGTGGTAGGGAGGATGAATGCTGAGCAGTATGTCTCCATTTTGGAGAATAATCTGCTTCCTACTATGGAATATTCTGGAATCACTAAGGAGAGCATTATCTTTCAATAAGATAATGATCCCAAGCACATCTCTAAAAGAGCCCAGAAGTGGCTAGAACCTCAATGTATCAAGGTTCTTGATTGGCCAGCACAATCTCCAGACCTTAATCCAATTGAATATCTCTGGCAAATCCTCAAAAAGAAGCTCAACAACTATGCAACAGAGCTTTGGAAAAGGATTGATGTGGAGTGGGGCAAGATAGAGGTTGAGGAATGTCAAAGATTGATAGAAAGCATGCCTAGAAGACTAGAGGCAGTAATAAAGGCAAAGGGAGGGCATACAAAATACTAAAATTATGAAATAGAAATGTTGCTCAAATAAGTGTTCCAATGACATGTCATTTTGAAATGGTTATATCTCAGTGCCATGGCAACCAAATCACATAACTATTAGCTCATCTTCAGAGCGAGGGTTAAGATTATTGATTACCCAGCAAAGGTTAGAGCTAATATATTTTGGTTCTCTTGAAAATGTCACATCTTTTCAATATGCCCCAACATTGGGACACTTATTTGAGCCACTATATATGCTTTTGCAACACTATGTGGATTATGGATAGGTTCTGTGAACAAAAATCAAAAATCACTCCAATTGTTTCATGCACACAATAATAAATGCATCTAAGTAGAATGTATATACATGGTATACAATCATATTCTAAGAAAGTATCTAGTGGTATTATATGTATATATATTATATTATTACACAATTTGGATATACTGCAATGCATATATATATGGTAATATACCTTCATTGAATTGAAAGACAATAATGCAAACCTAATTTGGATTCACATTGTTGTATATTATATATAATTTTAATTTCCTCAACAATGCATGTATGTGCACAATATAGACATATAACTTATTGCACAGCTATGATCACATTTGAGTTGCCAATATTGTCAATTATCAATAAATATCAATCCTCATGCTACACATAATTTGTTGTACACCCTAATGTGAATAGCCCCTAACATATTCTAAGGGATGTAATTATCTATTGATAAAAATCAATGTGCACTTAACATCATGCAGAGGAGAATCTCCAATGCAATGTAGGCGTATAGCATATTCCCATTATTGTATATTACTTTCAGTCCAAAATATCACTCATAATATACTTTTTTATGCAAAAAGGACATATGGCATATTGTACATAACTAAATCATGGTGCAATAAAGGTACAGGACATATTGAGCAGTATATATTTGTCATGCAATAATAGAGCAGGACATATTGTGCAGTGTTTTTATATTACATCTGTTCTATTGTCATACTATTAAGTCCTCATTTGTTCATGTGATATGATATTACAGAAATGTGTTCAGTGTTTTTGGGGCCTTAATTTTTTTGCCTGAATCTCACACACATACCATCCCTACTACAAACCACATATCTAACATGACTGTTTTTACTTATACCATGGCAAAGAAGACTACTAAATCTGTGACTTCATTGAACAAGATACATATTTCTTGTCTTGATTCACGTTATTCTACTTATATTCATGTTATTCCACTTTGGATCAGAGCAAGGTGAAGCTGCTAGGCATCAACACCAAGGTCACTGAAAACCAGAAAAAAAAAAGAACTTCAAAGGTTTTTATCGGTTATGTGAAGTGGGATTTCATCGTGAATGAAGCAAAGTTCAGCAATTGGAATGTACATGGACTGAATGGGGCCGAGGTACAAAAGGTTTTTGCAGGATTCAGTGTCATTGGTTGCAATCAATTTAGCAAAAAGCATCTAATCCCACTCATCATCAAACATAGCAACTTGAAGTCCAGTACCTATATTGAAGATTTTCCTGATGAGGGCAAGTTCCCTGCTCTTCAGTTGAATGATCTATCTTCCGCTTACCAGATTCCTATTGCAAGTGGCCAACACTATGTTGCCACTCTGAAAAAATGGGTATAGTTTCTAGTATCGAAATCAAAGGCCATTGAGAGGAATGTAATGCAGGTTGAACAAACTCTCCAATCAGAACTTAGCAAACATGATATCAAGCACTACAATGATGTCTTGAAGCTGCAGTTCAATCAGTTAAAGGCAGTGTTAGTGCATGGCGGTTATTGGGGTATCAGGCTTTATGATTCCAGTGAGTAGTTTTATATTCTTTCCAGGGGACTGTTGTATTACATGAGTTCCAGTTGAGTATGTAATGTATGAGTTCACATGCTCACAAATAACCAACAAATATTCTATGTGTTTTTTATAACATAGGTTAGGATCAACCATTGGTTAGGACTAGAAAATGAAATAATAGAGGTATATTTCCCCAACAAATGTCCATATTGCAATATAATCACCCCCAAAAACTAGGTTGGTGCTTTGGGAGATTGTTTTTGGGTTTATAGATCAATATTGCACATTTTAGGCATATACATAAATGTGCGGTAAAAGATACATACATTGATCTTAGATAGCTTCATGTGCGCATTTATGGCAGTGTCCCAGATGCACATGTCATATGTTCTATTCACACATTTATGAATGTCTCAAATGCACAGATGAAATATGTAATAGTTGATATATACATTTTATTATGTGTGTTATTGGTGATATATTACAGTGACACATACTGGTTCAGATATATTACACTACATGTAGTAATATTCATCTGTCAATCAATTTGCATATATATATATATAGATATATTTTAAATGCCAGTATTTGTAGAGCATAAAGTATACATATTAATACATTGGGTCATTGTAGAGTTTGCAACATGATATCACATTTGATTATAGTATGATGGATACAGACAAGTGCTACAAGTAAAAAGTGCGTACTTTTTTTTTTTAACAAAGTGTGGAATATGTAGCATAATCTGTGATATTACAAATCTTATCCACATATAGAATTCATTCATGTGAAGTATGGTTGGGTTTCATATACACAAGCCACGATCTTGTGGTTGTTACGATAGAAAACCCCACGGCTACTTTTTCCCCTTTTTACTATTCGTTTCCCCCATACTCGCTGACCGATTACCCCTTACCCAAGAATCCATTCTCCATTGATGACAACTCCCCGTTCCCCAATGCCTTTCCCATCTGGCCTCCTTTTTCTTAAGGTTATGATCGGTCTCTAGTTTACTTACCTATCTCTTGGACATTTATTTCCTCCATCTTCTCTTCTAGGCAAGTACTCCTTATCGGTATCTCATAGGACTTTCCTTACTCAATACTTACCATTTTTCAACCTCTTGGTCCATGCTCATTTCTTTACCTATAAAAGCACCATGTATAGTAGATCATTCCCTAGTTAAATCTACACAATTCAATGTAGTGTTTAGCCCCAGACCTTGCTGCCCTAGTCGCTCAGGATCTCCGTGACTCTCCTTTGCCTCTAAGGACTTCGTGCTACCTTTGAGTGCACGCTCATTGTTCAAAGTCTGCTTCACCATTGAGTGTCGCACTCAAGGGCTGATCAGACATTCCCTCACCTAGGTACCAATCCTAGCTAGGAGACCAACGTTCCAACATGGGTACCAGCCCCATTTGAGGTTTAGAGTTAAGCACTATCATTAGTGTAACAGTGATATCCACCTGGTGGGAGTTTTTTTCATACATACCAGCATTTATTTTTGTATAGAACCCAGTATGTTACGAATCATCCGTAATACCAAGGAAATCATTGAGCAAAGTGAGTTTTATTCTATTTTGATCTTATATCATAACTACTACCCAAACCTATATAGAAAGAGATGAACAATGCCAATGACCATGTCAACAATGCCCACAATGGTGATAAGATGATGATGGCAATGCTACATCAACAAATCAATGTTGGTAGCATATACAAGCACAAAGAAAGGCGACAAGATGGATGGGGCTTGTGTGAGGTGGTAGTAGGGCTGGGTGAGTTCTGGCCTGCTCTTCCCCTCATCATCTGCTCACCTCCAACAGATATGTACTTCATGATGATGACAAGGAGGCACCATTGATACAGCAATAAGGGTGTGAATGAGGGAGGTGAGAGGATGGTAGAGGATAGCCCTCTAGTTAGTGTAGCAAGTTGAGTCAATGAAAATGATGTATCAATAGCACAGTAATTACCACAGGTGGGTGGTACATTACTTGAGTGATAAATCACTGGCCCAACCATTCACCAAAGTAATATATTATTAATATATTACTCTTTGCTTGTACCAAATGCCATTGTACCTGAGCTCAATCACTTACAAAAGTAATATATTGCATGATGTATCATATGGACCCTGCAACTCCTACTCAGACAAGGTGGTGTTATATCAGTACAGAATTAGACCCATGAAATATGAGTAATATATTCCATGATATATCACACAGATTCATACAGGCCCTGCAATGCCCATCACTCAAATGAGGTGGTGATATGTATATCAGTTTGCTTGAACCCATGAAACATGAGTGATGTATCATACAGCCCTGCAATAGCCATCACTTGTGATATATGCAGGTGATACATCAATGCAATTGGACAAAAAGCTAAAATAGTGGAATCACTTTACCTATGCATAATATATCATACAGGCCCTACAATGGTCATTGCTTAGTACCAGATTCATGTGCAGGCATGGACGACAGGAAAACACATGCTCAGCTAGTACTTATGGTATCTCTTGAACTCAAACGGCTTGTTCTGCTGTTGACCCTCACCAGGCTCACCACATAGGATGAAATGGGTCATTATTATTATGTTTGCATGATGTACCATATAGGCAAGTAATGTATAAGTGCAGTTGGGCCAGAACCAAAAGTGGCAAAAGCACTTACCTATAGGTGATATATCATACATGCCCTGCGATTCCCATCGCTTGCAGGAGGTGGTGATGTATCACTGTAAATTGGATTGGACCTATAATAAACGTGAGTAATATATCAGTGTAATTGCATAGAATCAGCAAAAGCTCTTATCTATAAGTAATATATTATATATGCCCTATGATTCTCATTGCTCACAGGAGGTGGCAATGTATCAGTCACATTGAATCTATGATAGATGTCAGTGATATATTAGTATAATCAGGCAGAACCAAAATTGATGGAACCACTTACCTATGGTGATGTATTAGTCGGATAGGACCTATGATAGATGTCAGTGATATATTAGTATAATTAGGCAGAACCAAAAGCAGTAGGACCACTTACTTATGGTGATGTATCAGTTGGATTGGATCTATAATAGACATGAGTAATGTATCAGAGTAATTGGACAGAATTGGTGGCAGAACCATTTACCTGTGGATGATGTATTATATACACCCTGTGATTCCCATCGCTTGCAGGAGGTGGTAATGTATCAGTTGCACCCTGTAATTCCTGTCACTTGGTGGAGGTGATAATGTATCAGTATAATAGTGCAGAAAACAAAATCGGGGAAAGCACTTACCTTAGGGTAATGTATTAGTCACATACATAGGAGCTATGATAGAAGTCAGTAATATATTAGTGTAATCAGGCAGAGCCAAAAGTGGTGGAATCACTTACCCATGGGTGATGTATCATACATGCCCTGTGATTTTCTTGCAGAAGGTGGTGATATATCACTATAAGTCAGATTGGACCTATAATAGACATGAGTAATATATCAGTGCAATTGCATAGAATCAGTAGAAGCTCTTACCTAAGGGTGATGTATCATTTAAATTGGACCTATGATAGACGTCAATGATATATTAGTGTGATCAGATGGAACCAAAATCGGCAGAATCACTTATCTATGGTAATGTATACATATCCTGCAATTTCCGTTACTTGCAGGAGGTGGTGATGTATCAGTGTAATTGGACAGAATCAGCGGCAGAATCACTTACCTACCTATGGGTAATGTATCATACACACCCTGTGATTCCCATCACTCACAGGAGGTGGTGATGTATTAGCATAATGGTGCAGAAAACAAAAGTGGCAGAAGCACTTACCCTTGCATGATGTATCATACACACCCTGTGATTCCCATTGCTTGTAGTAGAAGGTGGTGATTTATCAGAGTAATCAGACAGAATCAGCAGCAGAACCACTTACCTATGCATGATGTATCATATAAGCCCAGGGAATGATATATTAGCCTTATTCATGCAGAAAACAAAAAGAGTGAAATCACTTACCTTTGTATGATATATCATATAGGTCCACATGCAACCCTGTTAGTCAGACAAGATAGTGATATATCAATTAGGATAGACTTATTATATATGTGAGTGATATATCAGTGTAATGGGACAAAAAACAAAAATAATGGAATTGCTTATCTTTGGATGATGCATCATATGGGATCTGTAATCCTGTCACATGGAATGAGGTGTGTGGCAGTAATACATTGTCACCAAAGCTAATCATACACTGTGTAACATGGTGGTGACATTTTGCTTGACTGGAGGTGACCATTAGTTGGCATCACTACCCCCCATTTCAAGGCTTCTACAATGGCCAGACTTACTGGCCTGTTATGCATATTGAAATAAACCCTTCAAACCACTCGAAATGACCATTATGCAGATAAACTCAGTGCAATTTGCATTACTCATGAGACAAGTGTTCGAGCAATATTGCTGATTATTCAAAGAACCCAGTAACTCCTATATGAACTACCATAGTATATAGTACTATATTTGATCTTGCAATATACTGAGACATGCACTAATCAGATGACTTTTGTTTCCTAATTTCCATGTCAGTTATTACTGGATGTTCATGGCATGATACTCACTTGTTTCCATTGGTGTTGATAACCCTGTAACTGTGGATCATTTACTAGGAACATTGCTATCTGTGCCAATTGAATTTGCTACATTGTTACACTTTGATGGCTGCTGTGTACATTTTCCATTCTGGGCCTTGGAAGGATTTGATGGCATGATGCTCAATATTCCAGAGGTGGTCA
Organism: Austroboletus olivaceoglutinosus; assembly: GCA_038093615.1. Classification (NCBI taxonomy): domain Eukaryota; kingdom Fungi; phylum Basidiomycota; class Agaricomycetes; order Boletales; family Boletaceae; genus Austroboletus; species Austroboletus olivaceoglutinosus. The sequence continues at coordinate 2,834 of JBBPSN010000260.1, read as the reverse complement.
CAAAAGAAATGGTTGCAGGAGTAGTTGCAGTGGTTGGAGTAATGTTAGGGATGGGCAGAGTCACAATAGGAACCATTTCAGGGGCAGCTACAGTCATGAATGCAGTTGGAGTGTTATTGGGGGCGGCAACAACAATGGGCATGGTTGAAGTATTGTTGGGGGTGACAATAACAATGGGTACAGTTGGAATAGTGACCAAGGCAACTTCCTGGGCATTTACAATCATAGGTGTGGTTGGAGTGGAGATAGGGGTGGTCTGTTTTGGTGATTAGAAACACCTGATGCATCTCAAGGTCATTCAACAAATGTCCAAGATGCCGAGACAACCAGTGGGTATACCACCCTTATCAGACAGGGGTATCCATGAAGCCTTTGCAGTCAGCGCTACCACCTCATCCTGGACGATGATACTGAGCTATGATGACAATGGACAGATCAATCCATTGGTGGGCATGGGTCTCTCAGATGAGTGGTACCAAGTGATTCTCAAGGACCTTGTGAGCAACGAGAATCTGATGGGAGTTGGTGTGCATGAGGGCTTTGCTGTATTTGAGAGCCTGGGTGTGGGTTTGGATGTGGGTGTGGGTGTGGATGTGGGTGAGAAGCAGGGGTTGGATGAGGATATGGGGGAGATGTGGGAAGGTAAATGGGGCCAGTTCAAGGTCTTGGATTGACCATATGTCACTCTCTTGTCCTCTTTTTTTTTTTTTAAAAAAAATTGGCTAATTTTATCACTTGACACAATATTCACTGTCTTGTGTGTGTACAGGTATGGTATACCCTGGTGTTGATGCTGTGCTCTCAATAGGCATCTGTGATTGTTTTTACCTATTCTTTACATGTTTTCCTATTTAGCTTTTTCCCCCAACCATTGCCTCTATGGATGGACAGTGTTATCACACTCCATTACCATATATGAATGTAGCTTGTGGTTGGGAACAAACAAAGAGAAATAGGAAAGATGTTAATGATCTCTTGGGTCAATCCTCTCTTTTCATTATTTTTTTCCCTCCACTTTGGGTTGGTCAGCTTGGCTGATCTAGGCTCTACATGGCACAAGGTGTAATAGTATGTTGTTAAGTATAGGCCCATACCTTATACAAATTTAGTGTGTGATTGGAAATGGATGAAAAAAAATAAAATGAATATCAATGATCCCTTAAGTCAGTACTTCCCTTTTCATTCCTTCTTTTTTCCCTCCACTTTGGGTGCATGTATGGTCAGCATTGGTCAGCTCAGCCAATTTGGGCTTGGTACAAGACATGATAGTCTCCGTCAATGCTGACAAGTTTGGCATGGATGCCACTTTTAATGACATATCCATTTTTCATACATCTGTGAAAAAGGAAAGAAAAAGAATCCAAGGGGGAACAACCACTGTTAAGGGTCAGAAAAAGGATGTTTTCATCAGAAGAAAGGAAAAAGTCATAGCAAAAAAATGAGAGAGAAAATGGTCAGCTTCATGCACTCAGCAGTGAAAATAATGTATGATGATAATAATTGTCTTGCTGTCGCCATTTTGTTGTTGTGGGTGTTGACAACATGGTGGTGTTGTCTTGTTATCATTGTCATGTCATTATTATGGCATTGTGGATGTTGATGACATCTCGTTGTCGTCATTTTGTTATCGTGGGTGTTGATAACATGGCAGCACCATCTTGCTGTCATCAGGTATTGGGATGTCTTGTCATCACTGTGGCATTGTAGATGTCATGGTGGCAGCACTGTTGTGTCATTGCTCATGTTGATAATGTCTCACTATTGTTGTTATGTCATTGCTGATGACAATATGGCAGCATGGCATCTGGTGGGCTGCTGAAGGTGAGTGGATGAGGAGGTGGATGAAGGGTAGTATTTGGTAACTCACTAGTATCCTCATTCGCTGCTCCACCAGCACTTCCTCTTCCTCCTCAGTATTGCTGTCATCTTCGATGCACCATCATTGGGTGCACTGTCGTGTTGCTGACATCATTGCTGTTATCAATATGGTGGCATGCCTGGCCCCTGCTGAAAGTGAGTGGATGGAGGTGGGTAACTCACCAATACCTCGCCACCCCACCGGTGCTTCCTTCTCCTCCTCAGTATTGTTGTTGTCTTCAATGAGTGTAAGTACACCATTGCATTGCTTGTGCCCTCGTCATTGTCTTCGAGGCAGTAGAGGGAAGGTAGCATGGTGTCACTTGAGCTGTGTTGTTGTTATTGAAACTTCATTGTGGCAGTACCTATAGACTTAGTCCCTGACTTCCTAAAAGGGGGAGAGTTTTTGTCAGGATCAAATATTTGATCACCAACCATGTGATGGTATGGTTATGTGCCTTATGTAATCTGACTAATAATCTTCTGTATGTGCCAGATACACTAGCACAAGAAAGCAACTAGAAAGCAACCATTATTTATTATCTGGTTAATTGTCAAATGGATTATTGTGAAATATATTTTATGTGCTTGAGTGCTTGATAAATATATTGAAAGCAACCATGAAAGCAACCTAGTGAAATATGGTTATAATATATTATGTGCTTGAGCACTTAACAACCAAAAGGAAAGTAATCTAGTAAATAAAAGTAATAGTATTTTATATGCTTGAATACTTGATAGCCATAAAGAAAGAAACCTAGTGGATAATAGTAATAGTATTTTATATGCTTGAGTGCTTAATAGCCATAAAGAAAGCAACCATAAAAGTAATCTAGTAAAAAAATGTTACTGTATTTTATGAACTTGAGTAGTAATTAATACCAAAAAGAAAGCAACCATGAAGAAATTGACTTTGACTATTATATATCTTTTTACAAGATTGCTTTCATTTCAAACATAATTACTTTCTAATTTAT